>CALNHX010005915.1:0-98760 GCA_940337035.1 Agriotes lineatus | reverse complement strand
TAGAAAACACTGCAAAACCATTAGAATTATTTTGTACATTTTAATTTTCTCTCATTTCGTTTCATACTCAAACTAATTTAAACGTGTCAAAAGGCGTTTGTATATGCCATTAATACTCTTTTATATAATTTTCAAGCTGTAGAAAACACTGCAAAACCATTAGAATTATTTTGTACATTTTAATTTTCTCACATTTCGTTTCATACTCAAACTAATTTAAACGTGTCAAAAGGCGTTTGTAGATGCTATTAATACTCTTTTATATAATTTTCAAGCTGTAGAAAACACTGCAAGACCATTAGAATTATTTTGGACATTTTAATTTTCTCTCATTTCGTTTCATACTCAAACTAATTTAATCGTGTCAAAAGGCGTTTGTAGATGCCATTAATACTCTTTTATATAATTTTCAAGCTGTAGAAAACACTGCAAAACCATTAGAATGATTTTGTACATTTTAATCTTCTCTCATTTCGTTTCATACTCAAACTAATTTAAACGTGTCAAAAGGCGTTTGTAGATGCTATTAATACTCTTTTATATAATTTTCAAGCTGTAGAAAACACTGCAAGACCATTAGAATTATTTTGTACATTTTAAGTTTCTCTCATTTCGTTTCATACTCAAATTAATTTAAACGCGTCAAAAGGCGTTTGTAGATGCCATTAATATTCTTTTATATAATTTTCAAGCTGTAGAAAACACTGCAAAACCATTAGAATTATTTTGTACATTGAAATTTTCTCTCAATTCGTTTCATACTCAAACTAATTTAAACGTGTCAAAAGGCGTTCGTAGATGCTATTAATACTCTTTTATATAATTTTCAAGCTGTAGAAAACACTGCAAGACCTTTAGAATTATTTTGTACATTTTAATTTTCTCTCATTTCGTTTCATACTCAAACTAATTTAAACGTGTCAAAAGGCGTTTGTAGATGCTATTAATACTCTTTTATATAATTTTCAAGCTGTAGAAAACACTGCAAAACCATTAGAATTATTTTGTACATTTTAATTTTCTCTCATTTCGTTTCATACTCAAACTAATTTAAACGTGTCAAAAAACGTTTGTAGATGCCATTAATACTCTTTTATATAATTTTCAAGTTGTAGAAAACACTGCAAGACCATTAGAATTATTTTGTACATTTTATTTTTCTCTCATTTCGTTTCATACTCAAATTAATTTAAACGTGTCAAAAGGCGTTTGTAGATGCCATTAATACTCTTTTATATAATTTTCAAGCTGTAGAAAACCCTGCAAAACCATTAGAATTATTTTGTACATTTTAATTTTCTCTCATTTCGTTTCATACTCAAACTAATTTAAACGTGTCAAAAGGCGTTTGTAGATGCCATTAATATTCTTTTATATAATTTTCAAGCTGTAGAAAACACTGCAAAACCATTAGAATTATTTTGTACATTTTAATTTTCTCTCATTTCGTTTCATACTCAAACTAATTTAAACATGTCAAAAGGCGTTTGTAGATGCCATTAATACTCTTTTATATAATTTTCAAGCTGTAGAAAACACTGCAAAACCATTAGAATTGTTTTGTACATTTTATATTCTCTCATTTCGATTCATACTTAAACTAATTTAAAAGCGTCAAAAGGCGTTTGTAGATGCCATTAATACTCTTTTATATAATTTTCAAGCTGTAGAAAACACTGCAAAACCATTAGAAATATTTTGTAAATTTTAATTTTCTCTCATTTCGTTTCATACTCAAACTAATTTAAACGTGTCAAAAGGCGTTCGTAGATGCTATTAATACTCTTTTATATAATTTTCAAGCTGTAGAAAACACTGCAAGACCATTAGAATTATTTTGTACATTTTAATTTTCTCTCATTTCGTTATATACTCAAATTAATTTAAACGTGTCAAAAGGCGTTTGTAGATGCCATTAATACTCTTTTATGTAATTTTCAAGCTGTAGAAAACACTGCAAAACCATTAGAATTATTTTGTACATTTTAATTTTCTCTCATTTCGTTTCATACTCAAACTAATTTAAACGTGTCAAAAGGCGTTTGTATATGCCATTAATACTCTTTTATATAATTTTCAAGCTGTAGAAAACACTGCAAAACCATTAGAATTATTTTGTACATTTTAATTTTCTCACATTTCGTTTCATACTCAAACTAATTTAAACGTGTCAAAAGGCGTTTGTAGATGCTATTAATACTCTTTTATATAATTTTCAAGCTGTAGAAAACACTGCAAGACCATTAGAATTATTTTGGACATTTTAATTTTCTCTCATTTCGTTTCATACTCAAACTAATTTAATCGTGTCAAAAGGCGTTTGTAGATGCCATTAATACTCTTTTATATAATTTTCAAGCTGTAGAAAACACTGCAAAACCATTAGAATGATTTTGTACATTTTAATCTTCTCTCATTTCGTTTCATACTCAAACTAATTTAAACGTGTCAAAAGGCGTTTGTAGATGCTATTAATACTCTTTTATATAATTTTCAAGCTGTAGAAAACACTGCAAGACCATTAGAATTATTTTGTACATTTTAAGTTTCTCTCATTTCGTTTCATACTCAAATTAATTTAAACGCGTCAAAAGGCGTTTGTAGATGCCATTAATATTCTTTTATATAATTTTCAAGCTGTAGAAAACACTGCAAAACCATTAGAATTATTTTGTACATTTTAATTTTCTCTCATTTCGTTTCATACTCAAACTAATTTAAACGTGTCAAAAGGCGTTTGTATATGCCATTAATACTCTTTTATATAATTTTCAAGCTGTAGAAAACACTGCAAAACCATTAGAATTATTTTGTACATTTTAATTTTCTCACATTTCGTTTCATACTCAAACTAATTTAAACGTGTCAAAAGGCGTTTGTAGATGCTATTAATACTCTTTTATATAATTTTCAAGCTGTAGAAAACACTGCAAGACCTTTAGAATTATTTTGTACATTTTAATTTTCTCTCATTTCGTTTCATACTCAAACTAATTTAAACGTGTCAAAAGGCGTTCGTAGATGCTATTAATACTCTTTTATATAATTTTCAAGCTGTAGAAAACACTGCAAGACCTTTAGAATTATTTTGTACATTTTAATTTTCTCTCATTTCGTTTCATACTCAAACTAATTTAAACGTGTCAAAAGGCGTTTGTAGATGCTATTAATACTCTTTTATATAATTTTCAAGATGTAGAAAACACTGCAAAACCATTAGAATTATTTTGTACATTTTAATTTTCTCACATTTCGTTTCATACTCAAACTAATTTAAACGTGTCAAAAGGCGTTTGTAGATGCTATTAATACTCTTTTATATAATTTTCAAGCTGTAGAAAACACTGCAAGACCATTAGAATTATTTTGGACATTTTAATTTTCTCTCATTTCGTTTCATACTCAAACTAATTTAAACGTGTCAAAAGGCGTTTGTATATGCCATTAATACTCTTTTATATAATTTTCAAGCTGTAGAAAACACTGCAAAACCATTAGAATTATTTTGTACATTTTAATTTTCTCTCATTTCGTTTCATACTCAAACTAATTTAAACGTGTCAAAAGGCGTTTGTATATGCCATTAATACTCTTTTATATAATTTTCAAGCTGTAGAAAACACTGCAAAACCATTAGAATTATTTTGTACATTTTAATTTTCTCACATTTCGTTTCATACTCAAACTAATTTAAACGTGTCAAAAGGCGTTTGTAGATGCTATTAATACTCTTTTATATAATTTTCAAGCTGTAGAAAACACTGCAAGACCATTAGAATTATTTTGGACATTTTAATTTTCTCTCATTTCGTTTCATACTCAAACTAATTTAATCGTGTCAAAAGGCGTTTGTAGATGCCATTAATACTCTTTTATATAATTTTCAAGCTGTAGAAAACACTGCAAAACCATTAGAATGATTTTGTACATTTTAATCTTCTCTCATTTCGTTTCATACTCAAACTAATTTAAACGTGTCAAAAGGCGTTTGTAGATGCTATTAATACTCTTTTATATAATTTTCAAGCTGTAGAAAACACTGCAAGACCATTAGAATTATTTTGTACATTTTAAGTTTCTCTCATTTCGTTTCATACTCAAATTAATTTAAACGCGTCAAAAGGCGTTTGTAGATGCCATTAATATTCTTTTATATAATTTTCAAGCTGTAGAAAACACTGCAAAACCATTAGAATTATTTTGTACATTGAAATTTTCTCTCAATTCGTTTCATACTCAAACTAATTTAAACGTGTCAAAAGGCGTTCGTAGATGCTATTAATACTCTTTTATATAATTTTCAAGCTGTAGAAAACACTGCAATACCTTTAGAATTATTTTGTACATTTTAATTTTCTCTCATTTCGTTTCATACTCAAACTAATTTAAACGTGTCAAAAGGCGTTTGTAGATGCTATTAATACTCTTTTATATAATTTTCAAGCTGTAGAAAACACTGCAAAACCATTAGAATTATTTTGTAAATTTTAATTTTCTCTCATTTCGTTTCACACTCAAACTAATTTAAACGTGTCAAAAGGCGTTTGTAGATGCCAATATTATATAATTTTCAAGCTGTAGAAAACACTGCAAGACCATTAGAATTATTTTGTACCTGTTAATTTTCTCTCATTTCGTTTCATACTCAAACTAATTTCAACGTTTCAAAACGCGTTTGTAGATGCCATTAATACTCTTTTATATAATTTTCAAGCTGTAGAAAACACTGCAAAACCATTAGAATTATTTTGTACATTTTAATTTTCTCTCATTTCGTTTCATACTCAAACTAATTTAAACGTGTCAAAAAACGTTTGTAGATGCTATTAATACTCTTTTATATAATTTTCAAGCTGTAGAAAACACTGCAAGACCATTAGAATTATTTTGTACATTTTAATTTTCTCTCATTTCGTTTCATACTCAAACTAATTTAAACGTGTCAAAAGGCGTTTGTAGATGCCATTAATACTCTTTTATATAATTTTCAAGCTGTAGAAAACCCTGCAAAACCATTAGAATTATTTTGTACATTTTAATTTTCTCTCATTTCGTTTCATACTCAAACTAATTTAAACGTGTCAAAAGGCGTTTGTAGATGCCATTAATATTCTTTTATATAATTTTCAAGCTGTAGAAAACACTGCAAAACCATTAGAATTATTTTGTACATTTTAATTTTCTCTCATTTCGTTTCATACTCAAACTAATTTAAACGTGTCAAAAGGCGTTTGTAGATGCCATTAATACTCTTTTATATAATTTTCAAGCTGTAGAAAACACTGCAAAACCATTAGAATTGTTTTGTACATTTTAATTTTCTCTCATTTCGATTCATACTTAAACTAATTTAAAAGCGTCAAAAGGCGTTTGTAGATGCCATTAATACTCTTTTATATAATTTTCAAGCTGTAGAAAACACTGCAAAACCATTAGAAATATTTTGTAAATTTTAATTTTCTCTCATTTCGTTTCATACTCAAACTAATTTAAACGTGTCAAAAGGCGTTCGTAGATGCTATTAATACTCTTTTATATAATTTTCAAGCTGTAGAAAACACTGCAAGACCTTTAGAATTATTTTGTACATTTTAATTTTCTCTCATTTCGTTTCATACTCAAACTAATTTAAACGTGTCAAAAGGCGTTTGTAGATGCCATTAATATTCTTTTATATAATTTTCAAGCTGTAGAAAACCCTGCAAAACCATTAGAATTATTTTGTACATTTTAATTTTCTCTCATTTTGTTTCATACTCAAACTAATTTAAACGTGTCAAAAGGCGTTTGTAGATGCCATTAATACTCTTTTATATAATTTTCAAGCTGTAGAAAACCCTGCAAAACCATTAGAATTATTTTGTACATTTTAATTTTCTCTCGTTTCGTTTCATACTCAAACTAATTTAAACGTGTCAAAAGGCGTTTGTAGATGCCATTAATATTCTTTTATATAATTTTCAAGCTGTAGAAAACACTGCAAAACCATTAGAATTATTTTGTACATTTTAATTTTCTCTCATTTCGTTTCATACTCAAACTAATTTAAACGCGTCAAAAGGCGTTTGTAGATGCCATTAATATTCTTTTATATAATTTTCAAGCTGTAGAAAACACTGCAAAACCATTAGAATTATTTTGTACATTGAAATTTTCTCACAATTCGTTTCATACTCAAACTAATTTAAACGTGTCAAAAGGCGTTCGTAGATTCTATTAATACTCTTTTATATAATTTTCAAGCTGTAGAAAACACTGCAAGACCTTTAGAATTATTTTGTACATTTTAATTTTCTCTCATTTCGTTTCATACTCAAACTAATTTAAACGTGTCAAAAGGCGTTTGTAGATGCTATTAATACTCTTTTATATAATTTTCAAGCTGTAGAAAACACTGCAAAACCATTAGAATTATTTTGTAAATTTTAATTTTCTCTCATTTCGTTTCACACTCAAACTAATTTAAACGTGTCAAAAAGCGTTTGTAGATGCCAATATTATATAATTTTCAAGCTGTAGAAAACACTGCAAGACCATTAGAATTATTTTGTACCTGTTAATTTTCTCTCATTTCGTTTCATACTCAAACTAATTTCAGCGTTTCAAAACGCGTTTGTAGATGCCATTAATACTCTTTTATATAATTTTCAAGCTGTAGAAAACACTGCAAAACCATTAGAATTATTTTGTACATTTTAATTTTCTCTCATTTCGTTTCATACTCAAACTAATTTAAACGTGTCAAAAAACGTTTGTAGATGCCATTAATACTCTTTTATATAATTTTCAAGTTGTAGAAAACACTGCAAAACCATTAGAAATATTTTGTAAATTTTAATTTTCTCTCATTTCGTTTCATACTCAAACTAATTTAAACGTGTCAAAAGGCGTTCGTAGATGCTATTAAAACTCTTTTATATAATTTTCAAGCTGTAGAAAACACTGCAAGACCTTTAGAATTATTTTGTACATTTTAATTTTCTCTCATTTCGTTTCATACTCAAACTAATTTAAACGTGTCAAAAGGCGTTTGTAGATGCTATTAATACTCTTTTATATAATTTTCAAGCTGTAGAAAACACTGCAAAACCATTAGAATTATTTTGTACATTTTAATTTTCTCTCATTTCGTTTCATACTCAAACTAATTTAAACGTGTCAAAAAACGTTTGTAGATGCCATTAATACTCTTTTATATAATTTTCAAGTTGTAGAAAACACTGCAAGACCATTAGAATTATTTTGTACATTTTATTTTTCTCTCATTTCGTTTCATACTCAAATTAATTTAAACGTGTCAAAAGGCGTTTGTAGATGCCATTAATACTCTTTTATATAATTTTCAAGCTGTAGAAAACCCTGCAAAACCATTAGAATTATTTTGTACATTTTAATTTTCTCTCATTTCGTTTCATACTCAAACTAATTTAAACGTGTCAAAAGGCGTTTGTAGATGCCATTAATATTCTTTTATATAATTTTCAAGCTGTAGAAAACACTGCAAAACCATTAGAATTATTTTGTACATTTTAATTATCTCTCATTTCGTTTCATACTCAAACTAATTTAAACGTGTCAAAAGGCGTTTGTTGATGCCATTAATACTCTTTTATATAATTTTCAAGCTGTAGAAAACACTGCAAAACCATTAGAATTGTTTTGTACATTTTATATTCTCTCATTTCGATTCATACTTAAACTAATTTAAAAGCGTCAAAAGGCGTTTGTAGATGCCATTAATACTCTTTTATATAATTTTCAAGCTGTAGAAAACACTGCAAAACCATTAGAAATATTTTGTAAATTTTAATTTTCTCTCATTTCGTTTCATACTCAAACTAATTTAAACGTGTCAAAAGGCGTTCGTAGATGCTATTAATACTCTTTTATATAATTTTCAAGCTGTAGAGAACACTGCAAGACCTTTAGAATTATTTTGTACATTTTAATTTTCTCTCATTTCGTTTCATACTCAAACTAATTTAAACGTGTCAAAAGGCGTTTGTAGATGCTATTAATACTCTTTTATATAATTTTCAAGCTGTAGAAAATACTGCAAAACCATTAGAATTATTTTGTACATTTTAATTTTCTCTCATTTCGTTTCATACTCAAACTAATTTAAACGTGTCAAAAAACGTTTGTAGATGCCATTAATACTCTTTTATATAATTTTCAAGTTGTAGAAAACACTGCAAGACCATTAGAATTATTTTGTACATTTTATTCTTCTCTCATTTCGTTTCATACTCAAATTAATTTAAACGTGTCAAAAGGCGTTTGTAGATGCCATTAATATTCTTTTGTATAATTTTCAAGCTGTAGAAAACACTGCAAAACCATTAGAATTATTTTGTACATTTTAATTTTCTCTCATTTCGTTTCATACTCAAACTAATTTAAACGTGTCAAAAGGCGTTTGTAGATGCCATTAATACTCTTTTATATAATTTTCAAGCTGTAGAAAACACTGCAAAACCATTAGAATTGTTTTGTACATTTTAATTTTCTCTCATTTCGATTCATACTTAAACTAATTTAAAAGCGTCAAAAGGCGTTTGTAGATGCCATTAATACTCTTTTATATAATTTTCAAGCTGTAGAAAACACTGCAAAACCATTAGAAATATTTTGTAAATTTTAATTTTCTCTCATTTCGTTTCTTACTCAAACTAATTTAAACGTGTCAAAAGGCGTTCGTAGATGCTATTAATACTCTTTTATATAATTTTCAAGCTGTAGAAAACACTGCAAAACCATTAGAATTGTTTTGTACATTTTAATTTTCTCTCATTTCGATTCATACTTAAACTAATTTAAAAGCGTCAAAAGGCGTTTGTAGATGCCATTAATACTCTTTTATATAATTTTCAAGCTGTAGAAAACACTGCAAAACCATTAGAAATATTTTGTAAATTTTAATTTTCTCTCATTTCGTTTCATACTCAAACTAATTTAAACGTGTCAAAAGGCGTTTGTAGATGCCATTAATACTCTTTTATATAATTTTCAAGTTGTAGAAAACACTGCAAGACCATTAGAATTATTTTGTACATTTTATTTTTCTCTCATTTCGTTTCATACTCAAATTAATTTAAACGTGTCAAAAGGCGTTTGTAGATGCCATTAATACTCTTTTATATAATTTTCAAGCTGTAGAAAACCCTGCAAAACCATTAGAATTATTTTGTACATTTTAATTTTCTCTCATTTCGTTTCATACTCAAACTAATTTAAACGTGTCAAACGGCGTTTGTAGATGCCATTAATATTCTTTTATATAATTTTCAAGCTGTAGAAAACACTGCAAAACCATTAGAATTATTTTGTACATTTTAATTTTCTCTCATTTCGTTTCATACTCAAACTAATTTAAACGTGTCAAAAGGCGTTTGTAGATGCCATTAATACTCTTTTATATAATTTTCAAGCTGTAGAAAACACTGCAAAACCATTAGAATTGTTTTGTACATTTTAATTTTCTCTCATTTCGATTCATACTTAAACTAATTTAAAAGCGTCAAAAGGCGTTTGTAGATGCCATTAATACTCTTTTATATAATTTTCAAGCTGTAGAAAACACTGCAAAACCATTAGAAATATTTTGTAAATTTTAATTTTCTCTCATTTCGTTTCATACTAAAACTAATTTAAACGTGTCAAAAGGCGTTCGTAGATGCTATTAATACTCTTTTATATAATTTTCAAGCTGTAGAAAACACTGCAAGACCTTTAGAATTATTTTGTACATTTTAATTTTCTCTCATTTCGTTTCATAGTCAAACTAATTTAAACGTGTCAAAAGGCGTTTGTAGATGCTATTAATACTCTTTTATATAATTTTCAAGCTGTAGAAAACACTGCAAAACCATTAGAATTATTTTGTAAATTTTAATTTTCTCTCATTTCGTTTCACACTCAAACTAATTTAAACGTGTCAAAAGGCGTTTGCAGATGCCAATATTATATAATTTTCAAGCTGTAGAAAACACTGCAAGACCATTAGAATTATTTTGTACCTGTAAATTTTCTCTCATTTCGTTTCATACTCAAACTAATTTCAACGTTTCAAAACGCGTTTGTAGATGCCATTAATACTCTTTTATATAATTTTCAAGCTGTAGAAAACACTGCAAAACCATTAGAATTATTTTGTACATTTTAATTTTCTCTCATTTCGTTTCATACTCAAACTAATTTAAACGTGTCAAAAAACGTTTGTAGATGCCATTAATACTCTTCTATATAATTTTCAAGTTGTAGAAAACACTGCAAGACCATTAGAATTATTTTGTACATTTTAATTTTTTCTCATTTCGTTTCATACTCAAATTAATTTAAACGTGTCAAAAGGCGTTTGTAGATGCCATTAATACTCTTTTATATAATTTTCAAACTGTAGAAAACACTGCAAAACCAGTAGAATTATTTTGTACATTTTAATTTTCTCTCATTTCGTTTCATACTCAAACTAATTTAAACGTGTCAAAAATCGTTTGTAGATGCCATTAATACTCTTTTATATAATTTTCAAGCTGTAGAAAACACTGCAAAACTATTAGAATTGTTTCGTACATTTTAATTTTCTCTCATTTCGATTCATACTTAAACTAATTTAAAAGCGTCAAAAGGCGTTTGTAGATGCCATTAATACTCTTTTATATAATTTTCAAGCTGTAGAAAACACTGCAAAACCATTAGAAATATTTTGTAAATTTTAATTTTCTCTCATTTCGTTTCATACTCAAACTAATTTAAACGTGTCAAAAGGCGTTTGTAGATGCCAATATTATTTAATTTTCAAGCTGTAGAAAACACTGCAAGACCATTAGAATTATTTTGTACATGTTAATTTCCTCTCATTTCGTTTCATACTCAAACTAATTTCAACGTTTCAAAACGCGTTTGTAGATGCGATTAATACTCTTTTATATAATTTTCAAGCTGTAGAAAACACTGCAAAACCATTAGAATTATTTTGTACATTTTAATTTTCTCTCATTTCGTTTCATACTCAAACTAATTTAAACGTGTCAAAAAACGTTTGTAGATGCCATTAATACTCTTTTATATAATTTTCAAGTTGTAGTAAACACTGCAAAACCATTAGAAATATTTTGTAAATTTTAATTTTCTCTCATTTCGTTTCATACTCAAACTAATTTAAACGTGTCAAAAGGCGTTTGTAGATGCCAATATTATATAATTTTCAAGCTGTAGAAAACACTGCAAGACCATTAGAATTATTTTGTACATGTTAATTTTCTCTCATTTCGTTTCATACTCAAACTAATTTCAACGTTTCAAAACGCGTTTGTAGATGCGATTAATACTCTTTTATATAATTTTCAAGCTGTAGAAAACACTGCAAAACCATTAGAATTATTTTGTACATTTTAATTTTCTCTCATTTCGTTTCATACTCAAACTAATTTAAACGTGTCAAAAAACGTTTGTAGAAGCCATTAATACTCTTTTATATAATTTTCAAGCTGTAGAAAACACTGCAAAACCATTAGAATTATTTTGTACATTTTAATTTTCTCTCATTTCGTTTCATACTCAAACAAATTTAAACGTGTCAAAAATCGTTTGTAGATGCCATTAATACTCTTTTATATAATTTTCAAGCTGTAGAAAACACTGCAAAACCATTAGAATTGTTTCGTACATTTTAATTTTCTCTCATTTCGATTCATACTTAAACGAATTTAAAAGCGTCAAAAGGCGTTTGTAGATGCCATTAATACTCTTTTATATAATTTTCAAGCTGTAGAAAACACTGCAAAACCATTAGAAATATTTTGTAAATTTTAATTTTCTCTCATTTCGTTTCATACTCAAACTAATTTAAACGTGTCAAAAGGCGTTTGTAGATGCCAATATTATATAATTTTCAAGCTGTAGAAAACACTGCAAGACCATTAGAATTATTTTGTACATGTTAATTTTCTCTCATTTCGTTTCATACTCAAACTAATTTCAACGTTTCAAAACGCGTTTGTAGATGAGATTAATACTCTTTTATATAATTTTCAAGCTGTAGAAAACACTGCAAAACCATTAGAATTATTTTGTACATTTTAATTTTCTCTCATGTCGTTTCATACTCAAATTAATTTAAACGTGTCAAAAGGCGTTTGTAGATGCCATTAATACTCTTTTATATAATTTTCAAGCTGTAGTAAACACTGCAAAACCATTAGAATTATTTTGTACATTTTAATTTTCTCTCATTTCGTTTCATACTCAAACTAATTTAAACGTGTCAAAAGGCGTTTGTAGATGCCATTAATATTCTTTTGTATAATTTTCAAGCTGTAGAAAACACTGCAAAACCATTAGAATTAATTTGTACATTTTAATTTTCTCTCATTTCCTTTCATACTCAAACTAATTTAAACGTGTCAAAAGGCGTTTGTAGATGCCATTAATACTCTTTTATATAATTTTCAAGCTGTAGAAAACACTGCAAAACCATTAGAATTATTTTGTACATTTACATTTTCTCTCATTTCGATTCATACTCAAACTAATTTAAAAGCGTCAAAAGGCGTTTGTAGATGCCATTAATACTATTTTATATAATTTTCAAACTGTAGAAAACACTGCAAAACCATTAGAATTATTTTGTACATTTGAATTTTCTCTCATTTCGTTTCATACTCAAACTAATTTAAACGTGTCAAAAGGCGTTTGTATATGCCATTAATACTCTTTTATATAATTTTCAAGCTGTAGAAAACACTGCAAAACCATTAGAATTATTTTGTACATTTTAATTTTCTCACATTTCGTTTCATACGCAAACTAATTTAAACGTGTCAAAAGGCGTTTGTAGATGCTATTAATACTCTTTTATATAATTTTCAAGCTGTAGAAAACACTGCAAGACCATTAGAATTATTTTGGACATTTTAATTTTCTCACATTTCGTTTCATACTCAAACTAATTTAAACGTGTCAAAAGGCGTTTGTAGATGCCATTAATACTCTTTTATATAATTTTCAAGCTGTAGAAAACACTGCAAAACCATTAGAATGATTTTTACATTTTAATCTTCTCTCATTTCGTTTCATACTCAAACTAATTTAAACGTGTCAAAAGGCGTTTGTAGATGCTATTAATACTCTTTTATATAATTTTAAAGATGTAGAAAACACTGCAAGACCATTAGAATTATTTTGTACATTTTAAGTTTCTCTCATTTCGTTTCATACTCAAATTAATTTAAACGCGTCAAAAGGCGTTTGTAGATGCCATTAATATTCTTTTATACAATTTTCAAGCTGTAGAAAACACTGCAAAACCATTAGAATTATTTTGTAAATTTTAATTTTCTCTTTTTTCGTTTCATACTCAAATTTATTTAAACGTGTCAAAAGGCGTTTGTAGATGCTATTAATACTGTTTTATATAATTTTCAAGCTGTACAAAACACTGCAAGACCATTAGTATTATTTTGTACATTTTAAGTTTCTCTCATTTCGTTTCATACTCAAATTAATTTAAACGCGTCAAAAGGCGTTTGTAGATGCTATTAATACTGTTTTATATAATTTTCAAGCTGTACAAAACACTGCAAGACCATTAGAATTATTTTGTATATGTTAATTTTCTCTCATTTCGTTTCATACTCAAACTAATTTAAACGTGTCAAAAGGCGTTTGTAGTTGCCATTAATATTCTTTTATATAATTTTCAAGCTGTAGAAAACACTGCAAAACCATTAGAATGATTTTGTACATTTTAATTTTCTCTCATTTCGTTTCTTACTCAAACTAATTTAAACGTGTCAAAAGGCGGTTGTAGATGCCATTAATATTCTTTTATATAATTTTCAAGCTGTAGAAAACACTGCAAAACCATTAGAATGATTTTGTACATTTTAATTTTCTCTCATTTCCTTTCATTCTCAAACTAATTTAAACGTATCAAAAGGAGTTTGTAGATGCCATTAATATTCTTTTATATAATTTTCAAGCTGTAGAAAACACTGCAAAACCATTAGAATGATTTTGTACATTTTAATTTTCTCTCATTTCGTTTCATACTCAAACTAATTTAAACGTGTCAAAAGGAGTTTGTAGATGCCATTAATATTCGTTTATATAATTTTCAAGCTGTAGAAAACACTGCAAGACCAATAGAATTATTTTGTACATTTTAATTTTCTCTCATTTCGTTTCATACTCAAACCAATTTAAACGTGTCAAAAGGCGTTTGTAGATGCCTTTAATACTCTTTTATATAATTTTCAAGCTGTAGAAAACACTGCAAGACCATTAGCATTATTTTGTACATTTTAATTTTCTCTCATTTCGTTTCATACTCAAACTAATTTAAACGTGTCAAAAATCGTTTGTAGATGCCATTAATACTCTTTTATATAATTTTCAAGCTGTAGAAAACACTGCAAAACCATTAGAATTGTTTCGTACATTTTAATTTTCTCTCATTTCGATTCATACTTAAACTAATTTAAAAGCGTCAAAAGGCGTTTGTAGATGCCATTAATACTCTTTTATATAATTTTCAAGCTGTAGAAAACACTGCAAAACCATTAGAAATATTTTGTAAATTTTAATTTTCTCTCATTTCGTTTCATACTCAAACTAATTTAAACGTGTCAAAAGGCGTTTGTAGATGCCAATATTATTTAATTTTCAAGCTGTAGAAAACACTGCAAGACCATTAGAATTATTTTGTACATGTTAATTTCCTCTCATTTCGTTTCATACTCAAACTAATTTCAACGTTTCAAAACGCGTTTGTAGATGCGATTAATACTCTTTTATATAATTTTCAAGCTGTAGAAAACACTGCAAAACCATTAGAATTATTTTGTACATTTTAATTTTCTCTCATTTCGTTTCATACTCAAACTAATTTAAACGTGTCAAAAAACGTTTGTAGATGCCATTAATACTCTTTTATATAATTTTCAAGTTGTAGTAAACACTGCAAAACCATTAGAAATATTTTGTAAATTTTAATTTTCTCTCATTTCGTTTCATACTCAAACTAATTTAAACGTGTCAAAAGGCGTTTGTAGATGCCAATATTATATAATTTTCAAGCTGTAGAAAACACTGCAAGACCATTAGAATTATTTTGTACATGTTAATTTTCTCTCATTTCGTTTCATACTCAAACTAATTTCAACGTTTCAAAACGCGTTTGTAGATGCGATTAATACTCTTTTATATAATTTTCAAGCTGTAGAAAACACTGCAAAACCATTAGAATTATTTTGTACATTTTAATTTTCTCTCATTTCGTTTCATACTCAAACTAATTTAAACGTGTCAAAAAACGTTTGTAGAAGCCATTAATACTCTTTTATATAATTTTCAAGCTGTAGAAAACACTGCAAAACCATTAGAATTATTTTGTACATTTTAATTTTCTCTCATTTCGTTTCATACTCAAACAAATTTAAACGTGTCAAAAATCGTTTGTAGATGCCATTAATACTCTTTTATATAATTTTCAAGCTGTAGAAAACACTGCAAAACCATTAGAATTGTTTCGTACATTTTAATTTTCTCTCATTTCGATTCATACTTAAACGAATTTAAAAGCGTCAAAAGGCGTTTGTAGATGCCATTAATACTCTTTTATATAATTTTCAAGCTGTAGAAAACACTGCAAAACCATTAGAAATATTTTGTAAATTTTAATTTTCTCTCATTTCGTTTCATACTCAAACTAATTTAAACGTGTCAAAAGGCGTTTGTAGATGCCAATATTATATAATTTTCAAGCTGTAGAAAACACTGCAAGACCATTAGAATTATTTTGTACATGTTAATTTTCTCTCATTTCGTTTCATACTCAAACTAATTTCAACGTTTCAAAACGCGTTTGTAGATGAGATTAATACTCTTTTATATAATTTTCAAGCTGTAGAAAACACTGCAAAACCATTAGAATTATTTTGTACATTTTAATTTTCTCTCATGTCGTTTCATACTCAAATTAATTTAAACGTGTCAAAAGGCGTTTGTAGATGCCATTAATACTCTTTTATATAATTTTCAAGCTGTAGTAAACACTGCAAAACCATTAGAATTATTTTGTACATTTTAATTTTCTCTCATTTCGTTTCATACTCAAACTAATTTAAACGTGTCAAAAGGCGTTTGTAGATGCCATTAATATTCTTTTGTATAATTTTCAAGCTGTAGAAAACACTGCAAAACCATTAGAATTAATTTGTACATTTTAATTTTCTCTCATTTCCTTTCATACTCAAACTAATTTAAACGTGTCAAAAGGCGTTTGTAGATGCCATTAATACTCTTTTATATAATTTTCAAGCTGTAGAAAACACTGCAAAACCATTAGAATTATTTTGTACATTTACATTTTCTCTCATTTCGATTCATACTCAAACTAATTTAAAAGCGTCAAAAGGCGTTTGTAGATGCCATTAATACTATTTTATATAATTTTCAAACTGTAGAAAACACTGCAAAACCATTAGAATTATTTTGTACAATTGAATTTTCTCTCATTTCGTTTCATACTCAAACTAATTTAAACGTGTCAAAAGGCGTTTGTATATGCCATTAATACTCTTTTATATAATTTTCAAGCTGTAGAAAACACTGCAAAACCATTAGAATTATTTTGTACATTTTAATTTTCTCACATTTCGTTTCATACGCAAACTAATTTAAACGTGTCAAAAGGCGTTTGTAGATGCTATTAATACTCTTTTATATAATTTTCAAGCTGTAGAAAACACTGCAAGACCATTAGAATTATTTTGGACATTTTAATTTTCTCACATTTCGTTTCATACTCAAACTAATTTAAACGTGTCAAAAGGCGTTTGTAGATGCCATTAATACTCTTTTATATAATTTTCAAGCTGTAGAAAACACTGCAAAACCATTAGAATGATTTTTACATTTTAATCTTCTCTCATTTCGTTTCATACTCAAACTAATTTAAACGTGTCAAAAGGCGTTTGTAGATGCTATTAATACTCTTTTATATAATTTTAAAGATGTAGAAAACACTGCAAGACCATTAGAATTATTTTGTACATTTTAAGTTTCTCTCATTTCGTTTCATACTCAAATTAATTTAAACGCGTCAAAAGGCGTTTGTAGATGCCATTAATATTCTTTTATACAATTTTCAAGCTGTAGAAAACACTGCAAAACCATTAGAATTATTTTGTAAATTTTAATTTTCTCTTTTTTCGTTTCATACTCAAATTTATTTAAACGTGTCAAAAGGCGTTTGTAGATGCTATTAATACTGTTTTATATAATTTTCAAGCTGTACAAAACACTGCAAGACCATTAGTATTATTTTGTACATTTTAAGTTTCTCTCATTTCGTTTCATACTCAAATTAATTTAAACGCGTCAAAAGGCGTTTGTAGATGCTATTAATACTGTTTTATATAATTTTCAAGCTGTACAAAACACTGCAAGACCATTAGAATTATTTTGTATATGTTAATTTTCTCTCATTTCGTTTCATACTCAAACTAATTTAAACGTGTCAAAAGGCGTTTGTAGTTGCCATTAATATTCTTTTATATAATTTTCAAGCTGTAGAAAACACTGCAAAACCATTAGAATGATTTTGTACATTTTAATTTTCTCTCATTTCGTTTCTTACTCAAACTAATTTAAACGTGTCAAAAGGCGGTTGTAGATGCCATTAATATTCTTTTATATAATTTTCAAGCTGTAGAAAACACTGCAAAACCATTAGAATGATTTTGTACATTTTAATTTTCTCTCATTTCCTTTCATTCTCAAACTAATTTAAACGTATCAAAAGGAGTTTGTAGATGCCATTAATATTCTTTTATATAATTTTCAAGCTGTAGAAAACACTGCAAAACCATTAGAATGATTTTGTACATTTTAATTTTCTCTCATTTCGTTTCATACTCAAACTAATTTAAACGTGTCAAAAGGAGTTTGTAGATGCCATTAATATTCGTTTATATAATTTTCAAGCTGTAGAAAACACTGCAAGACCAATAGAATTATTTTGTACATTTTAATTTTCTCTCATTTCGTTTCATACTCAAACCAATTTAAACGTGTCAAAAGGCGTTTGTAGATGCCTTTAATACTCTTTTATATAATTTTCAAGCTGTAGAAAACACTGCAAGACCATTAGCATTATTTTGTACATTTTAATTTTCTCTCATTTCGTTTCATACTCAAACTAATTTAAACGTGTCAAAAATCGTTTGTAGATGCCATTAATACTCTTTTATATAATTTTCAAGCTGTAGAAAACACTGCAAAACCATTAGAATTGTTTCGTACATTTTAATTTTCTCTCATTTCGATTCATACTTAAACTAATTTAAAAGCGTCAAAAGGCGTTTGTAGATGCCATTAATACTCTTTTATATAATTTTCAAGCTGTAGAAAACACTGCAAAACCATTAGAAATATTTTGTAAATTTTAATTTTCTCTCATTTCGTTTCATACTCAAACTAATTTAAACGTGTCAAAAGGCGTTTGTAGATGCCAATATTATTTAATTTTCAAGCTGTAGAAAACACTGCAAGACCATTAGAATTATTTTGTACATGTTAATTTCCTCTCATTTCGTTTCATACTCAAACTAATTTCAACGTTTCAAAACGCGTTTGTAGATGCGATTAATACTCTTTTATATAATTTTCAAGCTGTAGAAAACACTGCAAAACCATTAGAATTATTTTGTACATTTTAATTTTCTCTCATTTCGTTTCATACTCAAACTAATTTAAACGTGTCAAAAAACGTTTGTAGATGCCATTAATACTCTTTTATATAATTTTCAAGTTGTAGTAAACACTGCAAAACCATTAGAAATATTTTGTAAATTTTAATTTTCTCTCATTTCGTTTCATACTCAAACTAATTTAAACGTGTCAAAAGGCGTTTGTAGATGCCAATATTATATAATTTTCAAGCTGTAGAAAACACTGCAAGACCATTAGAATTATTTTGTACATTTTAATTTTCTCTCATTTCGTTTCATACTCAAACTAATTTAAACGTGTCAAAAGGCGTTTGTAGATGCCATTAATATTCTTTTGTATAATTTTCAAGCTGTAGAAAACACTGCAAAACCATTAGAATTAATTTGTACATTTTAATTTTCTCTCATTTCCTTTCATACTCAAACTAATTTAAACGTGTCAAAAGGCGTTTGTAGATGCCATTAATACTCTTTTATATAATTTTCAAGCTGTAGAAAACACTGCAAAACCATTAGAATTATTTTGTACATTTACATTTTCTCTCATTTCGATTCATACTCAAACTAATTTAAAAGCGTCAAAAGGCGTTTGTAGATGCCATTAATACTATTTTATATAATTTTCAAACTGTAGAAAACACTGCAAAACCATTAGAATTATTTTGTACATTTGAATTTTCTCTCATTTCGTTTCATACTCAAACTAATTTAAACGTGTCAAAAGGCGTTTGTATATGCCATTAATACTCTTTTATATAATTTTCAAGCTGTAGAAAACACTGCAAAACCATTAGAATTATTTTGTACATTTTAATTTTCTCACATTTCGTTTCATACGCAAACTAATTTAAACGTGTCAAAAGGCGTTTGTAGATGCTATTAATACTCTTTTATATAATTTTCAAGCTGTAGAAAACACTGCAAGACCATTAGAATTATTTTGGACATTTTAATTTTCTCACATTTCGTTTCATACTCAAACTAATTTAAACGTGTCAAAAGGCGTTTGTAGATGCCATTAATACTCTTTTATATAATTTTCAAGCTGTAGAAAACACTGCAAAACCATTAGAATGATTTTTACATTTTAATCTTCTCTCATTTCGTTTCATACTCAAACTAATTTAAACGTGTCAAAAGGCGTTTGTAGATGCTATTAATACTCTTTTATATAATTTTAAAGATGTAGAAAACACTGCAAGACCATTAGAATTATTTTGTACATTTTAAGTTTCTCTCATTTCGTTTCATACTCAAATTAATTTAAACGCGTCAAAAGGCGTTTGTAGATGCCATTAATATTCTTTTATACAATTTTCAAGCTGTAGAAAACACTGCAAAACCATTAGAATTATTTTGTAAATTTTAATTTTCTCTTTTTTCGTTTCATACTCAAATTTATTTAAACGTGTCAAAAGGCGTTTGTAGATGCTATTAATACTGTTTTATATAATTTTCAAGCTGTACAAAACACTGCAAGACCATTAGTATTATTTTGTACATTTTAAGTTTCTCTCATTTCGTTTCATACTCAAATTAATTTAAACGCGTCAAAAGGCGTTTGTAGATGCTATTAATACTGTTTTATATAATTTTCAAGCTGTACAAAACACTGCAAGACCATTAGAATTATTTTGTATATGTTAATTTTCTCTCATTTCGTTTCATACTCAAACTAATTTAAACGTGTCAAAAGGCGTTTGTAGTTGCCATTAATATTCTTTTATATAATTTTCAAGCTGTAGAAAACACTGCAAAACCATTAGAATGATTTTGTACATTTTAATTTTCTCTCATTTCGTTTCTTACTCAAACTAATTTAAACGTGTCAAAAGGCGGTTGTAGATGCCATTAATATTCTTTTATATAATTTTCAAGCTGTAGAAAACACTGCAAAACCATTAGAATGATTTTGTACATTTTAATTTTCTCTCATTTCCTTTCATTCTCAAACTAATTTAAACGTATCAAAAGGAGTTTGTAGATGCCATTAATATTCTTTTATATAATTTTCAAGCTGTAGAAAACACTGCAAAACCATTAGAATGATTTTGTACATTTTAATTTTTCTCATTTCGTTTCATACTCAAACTAATTTAAACGTGTCAAAAGGAGTTTGTAGATGCCATTAATATTCGTTTATATAATTTTCAAGCTGTAGAAAACACTGCAAGACCAATAGAATTATTTTGTACATTTTAATTTTCTCTCATTTCGTTTCATACTCAAACCAATTTAAACGTGTCAAAAGGCGTTTGTAGATGCCTTTAATACTCTTTTATATAATTTTCAAGCTGTAGAAAACACTGCAAGACCATTAGCATTATTTTGTACATTTTAATTTTCTCTCATTTCGTTTCATACTCAAACTAATTTAAACGTGTCAAAAATCGTTTGTAGATGCCATTAATACTCTTTTATATAATTTTCAAGCTGTAGAAAACACTGCAAAACCATTAGAATTGTTTCGTACATTTTAATTTTCTCTCATTTCGATTCATACTTAAACTAATTTAAAAGCGTCAAAAGGCGTTTGTAGATGCCATTAATACTCTTTTATATAATTTTCAAGCTGTAGAAAACACTGCAAAACCATTAGAAATATTTTGTAAATTTTAATTTTCTCTCATTTCGTTTCATACTCAAACTAATTTAAATGTGTCAAAGGCGTTTGTAGATGCCAATATTATTTAATTTTCAAGCTGTAGAAAACACTGCAAGACCATTAGAATTATTTTGTACATGTTAATTTCCTCTCATTTCGTTTCATACTCAAACTAATTTCAACGTTTCAAAACGCGTTTGTAGATGCGATTAATACTCTTTTATATAATTTTCAAGCTGTAGAAAACACTGCAAAAACCATTAGAATTATTTTGTACATTTTAATTTTCTCTCATTTCGTTTCATACTCAAACTAATTTAAACGTGTCAAAAAACGTTTGTAGATGCCATTAATACTCTTTTATATAATTTTCAAGTTGTAGTAAACCACTGCAAAACCATTAGAAATATTTTGTAAATTTTAATTTTCTCTCATTTCGTTTCATACTCAAACTAATTTAAACGTGTCAAAAGGCGTTTGTAGATGCCAATATTATATAATTTTCAAGCTGTAGAAAACACTGCAAGACCATTAGAATTATTTTGTACATGTTAATTTTCTCTCATTTCGTTTCATACTCAAACTAATTTCAACGTTTCAAAACGCGTTTGTAGATGCGATTAATACTCTTTTATATAATTTTCAAGCTGTAGAAAACACTGCAAAACCATTAGAATTATTTTGTACATTTTAATTTTCTCTCATTTCGTTTCATACTCAAACTAATTTAAACGTGTCAAAAAACGTTTGTAGAAGCCATTAATACTCTTTTATATAATTTTCAAGCTGTAGAAAACACTGCAAAACCATTAGAATTATTTTGTACATTTTAATTTTCTCTCATTTCGTTTCATACTCAAACAAATTTAAACGTGTCAAAAATCGTTTGTAGATGCCATTAATACTCTTTTATATAATTTTCAAGCTGTAGAAAACACTGCAAAACCATTAGAATTGTTTCGTACATTTTAATTTTCTCTCATTTCGATTCATACTTAAAACGAATTTAAAAGCGTCAAAAGGCGTTTGTAGATGCCATTAATACTCTTTTATATAATTTTCAAGCTGTAGAAAACACTGCAAAACCATTAGAAATATTTTGTAAATTTTAATTTTCTCTCATTTCGTTTCATACTCAAACTAATTTAAACGTGTCAAAAGGCGTTTGTAGATGCCAATATTATATAATTTTCAAGCTGTAGAAAACACTGCAAGACCATTAGAATTATTTTGTACATGTTAATTTTCTCTCATTTCGTTTCATACTCAAACTAATTTCAACGTTTCAAAACGCGTTTGTAGATGAGATTAATACTCTTTTATATAATTTTCAAGCTGTAGAAAACACTGCAAAACCATTAGAATTATTTTGTACATTTTAATTTTCTCTCATGTCGTTTCATACTCAAATTAATTTAAACGTGTCAAAAGGCGTTTGTAGATGCCATTAATACTCTTTTATATAATTTTCAAGCTGTAGTAAACACTGCAAAACCATTAGAATTATTTTGTACATTTTAATTTTCTCTCATTTCGTTTCATACTCAAACTAATTTAAACGTGTCAAAAGGCGTTTGTAGATGCCATTAATATTCTTTTGTATAATTTTCAAGCTGTAGAAAACACTGCAAAACCATTAGAATTAATTTGTACATTTTAATTTTCTCTCATTTCCTTTCATACTCAAACTAATTTAAACGTGTCAAAAGGCGTTTGTAGATGCCATTAATACTCTTTTATATAATTTTCAAGCTGTAGAAAACACTGCAAAACCATTAGAATTATTTTGTACATTTACATTTTCTCTCATTTCGATTCATACTCAAACTAATTAAAAGCGTCAAAAGGCGTTTGTAGATGCCATTAATACTATTTTATATAATTTTCAAACTGTAGAAAACACTGCAAAACCATTAGAATTATTTTGTACATTTGAATTTTCTCTCATTTCGTTTCATACTCAAACTAATTTAAACGTGTCAAAAGGCGTTTGTATATGCCATTAATACTCTTTTATATAATTTTCAAGCTGTAGAAAACACTGCAAAACCATTAGAATTATTTTGTACATTTTAATTTTCTCACATTTCGTTTCATACGCAAACTAATTTAAACGTGTCAAAAGGCGTTTGTAGATGCTATTAATACTCTTTTATATAATTTTCAAGCTGTAGAAAACACTGCAAGACCATTAGAATTATTTTGGACATTTTAATTTTCTCACATTTCGTTTCATACTCAAACTAATTTAAACGTGTCAAAAGGCGTTTGTAGATGCCATTAATACTCTTTTATATAATTTTCAAGCTGTAGAAAACACTGCAAAACCATTAGAATGATTTTTACATTTTAATCTTCTCTCATTTCGTTTCATACTCAAACTAATTTAAACGTGTCAAAAGGCGTTTGTAGATGCTATTAATACTCTTTTATATAATTTTAAAGATGTAGAAAACACTGCAAGACCATTAGAATTATTTTGTACATTTTAAGTTTCTCTCATTTCGTTTCATACTCAAATTAATTTAAACGCGTCAAAAGGCGTTTGTAGATGCCATTAATATTCTTTTATACAATTTTCAAGCTGTAGAAAACACTGCAAAACCATTAGAATTATTTTGTAAATTTTAATTTTCTCTTTTTTCGTTTCATACTCAAATTTATTTAAACGTGTCAAAAGGCGTTTGTAGATGCTATTAATACTGTTTTATATAATTTTCAAGCTGTACAAAACACTGCAAGACCATTAGTATTATTTTGTACATTTTAAGTTTCTCTCATTTCGTTTCATACTCAATTAATTTAAACGCGTCAAAAGGCGTTTGTAGATGCTATTAATACTGTTTTATATAATTTTCAAGCTGTACAAAACACTGCAAGACCATTAGAATTATTTTGTATATGTTAATTTTCTCTCATTTCGTTTCATACTCAAACTAATTTAAACGTGTCAAAAGGCGTTTGTAGTTGCCATTAATATTCTTTTATATAATTTTCAAGCTGTAGAAAACACTGCAAAACCATTAGAATGATTTTGTACATTTTAATTTTCTCTCATTTCGTTTCTTACTCAAACTAATTTAAACGTGTCAAAAGGCGGTTGTAGATGCCATTAATATTCTTTTATATAATTTTCAAGCTGTAGAAAACACTGCAAAACCATTAGAATGATTTTGTACATTTTAATTTTCTCTCATTTCCTTTCATTCTCAAACTAATTTAAACGTATCAAAGGAGTTTGTAGATGCCATTAATATTCTTTTATATAATTTTCAAGCTGTAGAAAACACTGCAAAACCATTAGAATGATTTTGTACATTTTAATTTTCTCTCATTTCGTTTCATACTCAAACCAATTTAAACGTGTCAAAAGGAGTTTGTAGATGCCATTAATATTCGTTTATATAATTTTCAAGCTGTAGAAAACACTGCAAGACCAATAGAATTATTTTGTACATTTTAATTTTCTCTCATTTCGTTTCATACTCAAACCAATTTAAACGTGTCAAAAGGCGTTTGTAGATGCCTTTAATACTCTTTTATATAATTTTCAAGCTGTAGAAAACACTGCAAGACCATTAGCATTATTTTGTACATTTTAATTTTCTCTCATTTCGTTTCATACTCAAACTAATTTAAACGTGTCAAAAGGCGTTTATAGATGCTATTAATACAGTTTTATATAATTTTCAAACTATAAAAAACACTGCAAGACCATTAGAATTATTTTGTACATGTTAATTTTTTCTCATTTCGTTTCATACTCAAACTAATTTAAACGTGTCAAAAAGCGTTTGTAGATGCCATTAATATTCTTTTATATAATTTTCAAGCTGTAGAAAACACTGCAAAACCATTAGAATGATTTTGTACATTTTATTTTTCTCTCATTTCGTTTCATACTCAAACTAATTTAAACGTGTCAAAAGGCGTTTATAGATGCTATTAATACTGTTTTATATAATTTTCAAGCTGTACAAAACACTGCAAGACCATTAGAATTATTTTGTACATGTTAATTTTCTCTCATTTCGTTTCATACTCAAACTAATTTAAACGTGTCAAAAGGCATTTGTAGATGCCATTAATATTCTTTTATATAATTTTCAAGCTGTAGAAAACACTGCAAAACCATTAGAATGATTTTGTACATTTTAATTTTCTCTCATTTCGTTTCATACTCAAACTAATTTAAACGTGTCAAAAGGCGTTTGTAGATGCAATTATATTCTTTTATATAATTTTCAAGCTGTAGAAAAGACTGCAAAACCATTAGAGAGATGTTGTACATTTTAATTTTCTCTCATTTCGTTTCATACTCAAACTAATTTATACGTGTCAATAGGCGTTTATAGATGCTATTAATACTGTTTTATATAATTTTCAAGCTGTACAAAACACTGCAAGACCATTAGAATTATTTTGTACATGTTAATTTTCTCTCATTTCGTTTCATACTCAAACTAATTTAAACGTGTCAAAAGGCGTTTGTAGATGCCATTAATATTCTTTTATATAATTTTCAAGCTGTAGAAAATACTGAAAAACCATTAGAATGATTTTGTACATTTTAATTTTCTCTCATTTCGTTTCATACTCAAACTAATTTAAACGTGTCAAAAAGGCGTTTGTAGATGCCATTAATATTCTTTTATATAATTTTCAAGCTGTAGAAAACACTGCAAAACCATTAGAATGATTTTGTACATTTTAATTTTCTCTCATTTCGTTTCATACTCAAACTAATTTAAACGTGTCAAAAGGCGTTTATAGATGCTATTAATACTGTTTTATATAATTTTCAAGCTGTACAAAACTCTGCAAGACCATTAGAATTATTTTTAACATGTTAATTTTCTCTCATTTCGTTTCATACTCAAACTAATTTAAACGTGTCAAAAGGCGTTTGTAGATGCCATTAATATTCTTTTATATAATTTTCAAGCTTTAGAAAACACTGCAAAACCATTAGAATGATTTTGTACATTTTAATTTTCTCTGATTTCGTTTCATACGCAAACTAATTTAAACGTGTCAAAAGGAGTTTGTAGATGCCATTAATATTCTTTTATATAAATTTCAAGCTGTAGAAAACACTGCAAAACCATTAGAATTATTTTGTACATTTTAATCTTCTCTCATTTCGTTTCATACTCAAACTAATTTAAACGTGTCAAAAGGCGTTTATAGATGCTATTAATACTGTTTTATATAATTTTCAAGCTGTACAAAACACTGCAAAACCATTAGAATGATTTTGTACATTTTAATTTTCTCTGATTTCGTTTCATACGCAAACTAATTTAAACGTGTCAAAAGGAGTTTGTAGATGCCATTAATATTCTTTTATATAAATTTCAAGCTGTAGAAAACACTGCAAAACCATTAGAATTATTTTGTACATTTTAATTTTCTCTCATTTCGTTTCATACTCAAACTAATTTAAACGTGTCAAAAGGCATTTGTAGATGCCATTAATATTCTTTTATATAATTTTCAAGCTGTAGAAAACACTGCAAAACCATTAGAATGATTTTGTACATTTTAATTTTCTCTCATTTCGTTTCATACTCAAACTAATTTAAACGTGTCAAAAGGCGTTTGTAGATGTAATTAATATTCTTTTATATAATTTTCAAGCTGTAGAAAAGACTGCAAAACCATTAGAGAGATGTTGTACATTTTAATTTTCTCTCATTTCGTTTCATACTCAAACTAATTTATACGTGTCAATAGGCGTTTATAGATGCTATTAATACTGTTTTATATAATTTTCAAGCTGTACAAAACACTGCAAGACCATTAGAATTATTTTGTACATGTTAATTTTCTCTCATTTCGTTTCATACTCAAACTAATTTAAACGTGTCAAAAGGCGTTTGTAGATGCCATTAATATTCTTTTATATAATTTTCAAGCTGTAGAAAATACTGCAAAACCATTAGAATGATTTTGTACATTTTAATTTTCTCTCATTTCGTTTCATACTCAAACTAATTTAAACGTGTCAAAAGGCGTTTGTAGATGCCATTAATATTCTTTTATATAATTTTCAAGCTGTAGAAAACACTGCAAAACCATTAGAATGATTTTGTACATTTTAATTTTGTCTCATTTCGTTTCATACTCAAACTAATTTAAACGTGTCAAAAGGCGTTTATAGATGCTATTAATACTGTTTTATATAATTTTCAAGCTGTACAAAACTCTGCAAGACCATTAGAATTATTTTGTACATGTTAATTTTCTCTCATTTCGTTTCATACTCAAACTAATTTAAACGTGTCAAAAGGCGTTTGTAGATGCCATTAATATTCTTTTATATAATTTTCAAGCTTTAGAAAACACTGCAAAACCATTAGAATGATTTTGTACATTTTAATTTTCTCTGATTTCGTTTCATACGCAAACTAATTTAAACGTGTCAAAAGGAGTTTGTAGATGCCATTAATATTCTTTTATATAAATTTCAAGCTGTAGAAAACACTGCAAAACCATTAGAATTATTTTGTACATTTTAATCTTCTCTCATTTCGTTTCATACTCAAACTAATTTAAACGTGTCAAAAGGAGTTTGTAGATGCCATTAATATTCTTTTATATAAATTTCAAGCTGTAGAAAACACTGCAAGACCATTAGAATTATTTTGTACATTTTAATTTTCTCTCATTTCGTTTCATACTCAAACTAATTTAAACGTGTCAAAAGACGTTTGTAGAATCCATTAATATTCTTTTATATAATTTTCAAGCTGTAGAAAAGACTGCAAAACCATTAGAGAGATTTTGTACATTTTAATTTTCTCTCATTTCGTTTCATACTCAAACTAATTTAAACGTGTCAAAAGGCGTTTGTAGATGCCATTAATATTCTTTTATATAATTTTCAAGCTGTAGAAAAGACTGCAAAACCATTAGAGAGATTTTGTACATTTTAATTTTCTCTCATTTCGTTTCATACTCAAACTAATTTAAACGTGTCAAAAGGCGTTTGTAGATGCCATTAATATTCTTTTATATAATTTTCAAGCTGTAGAAAAGACTGCAAAACCATTAGAGAGATTTTGTACATTTTAATTTTCTCTAATTTCGTTTCATACTCAAACTAATTTAAACGTGTCAAAAGGCGTTTGTAGATGCCATTAATATTCTTTTATATAATTTTCAAGCTGTAGAAAATACTGCAAAACCATTAGAGAGATTTTGTACATTTTAATTTTCTCTCATTTCGTTTCATACTCAAACTAATTTATACGTGTCAATAGGCGTTTATAGATGCTATTAATACTGTTTTATATAATTTTCAAGCTGTACAAAACACTGCAAGACCATTAGAATTATTTTGTAAATGTTAATTTTCTCTCATTTCGTTTCATACTCAATCTAATTTAAACGTGTCAAAAGGCGTTTGTAGATGCCATTAATATTCTTTTATATAATTTTCAAGCTGTAGAAAACACTGCAAAACCATTAGAATGATTTTGTACATTTTAATTTTCTCTCATTTCGTTTCATACTCAAACTAATTTAAACGTGTCAAAAGGCGTTTGTAGATGCCATTAATATTCTTTTATATAATTTTCAAGCTTTAGAAAACACTGCAAAACCATTAGAATGATTTTGTACATTTTAATTTTCTCTCATTTCGTTTCATACGCAAACTAATTTAAACGTGTCAAAAGGAGTTTGTAAATGCCATTAATATTCTTTTATATAAATTTCAAGCTGTAGAAAACACTGCAAAACCATTAGAATTATTTTGTACATTTTAATTTTCTCTGATTTCGTTTCATACTCAAACTAATTTAAACGTGTCAAAAGGCGTTTATAGATGCTATTAATACTGTTTTATATAATTTTCAAGCTGTACAAAACACTGCAAGACCATTAGAATTATTTTGTACATTTTAATTTTCTCTCATTTCGTTTCATACTCAAACTAATTTAAACGTGTCAAAAGACGTTTGTAGAAGCCATTAATATTCTTTTATATAATTTTCAAGCTGTAGAAAACACTGCAAAACCATTAGAATGATTTTGTACATTTTAATTTTCTCTTATTTCGTTTCATACTCAAACTAATTTAAACGTGTCAAAAGGCGTTTGTAGATGCCATTAATATTCTTTTATATAATTTTCAAGCTTTAGAAAACACTGCAAAACCATTAGAATGATTTTGTACATTTTAATTTTCTCTCATTTCGTTTCATACGCAAACTAATTTAAACGTGTCAAAAGGAGTTTGTAAATGCCATTAATATTCTTTTATATAAATTTCAAGCTGTAGAAAACACTGCAAAACCATTAGAATTATTTTGTACATTTTAATTTTCTCTCATTTCGTTTCATACTCAAACTAATTTAAACGTGTCAAAAGGCGTTTATAGATGCTATTAATACTGTTTTATATAATTTTCAAGCTGTACAAAACACTGCAAGACCATTAGAATTATTTTGTACATTTTAATTTTCTCTCATTTCGTTTCATACTCAAACTAATTTAAACGTGTCAAAAGACGTTTGTAGAAGCCATTAATATTCTTTTATATTATTTTCAAGCTGTACAAAACACTGCAAGACCATTAGAATTATTTTGTACATGTTAATTTTCTCTCATTTCGTTTCATACTCAAACTAATTTAAACGTGTCAAAAGGCGTTTGTAGATGCCATTAATATTCTTTTATATAATTTTCAAGCTGTAGAAAAGACTGCAAAGCCATTAGAGAGATTTTGTACATTTTAATTTTCTCTCATTTCGTTTCATACTCAAACTAATTTAAACGTGTCAAAAGGCGTTTGTAGATGCCATTAATATTCTTTTATAAAATTTTCAAGCTGTAGAAAAGACTGCAAAACCATTAGAGAGATTTTTGTACATTTTAATTTTCTCTAATTTCGTTTCATACTCAAACTAATTTAAACGTGTCAAAAGGCGTTTGTAGATGCCATTAATATTCTTTTATATAATTTTCAAGCTGTAGAAAATACTGCAAAACCATTAGAGAGATTTTGTACATTTTAATTTTCTCTCATTTCGTTTCATACTCAAACTAATTTATACGTGTCAATAGGCGTTTATAGATGCTATTAATACTGTTTTATATAATTTTCAAGCTGTACAAAACACTGCAAGACCATTAGAATTATTTTGTAAATGTTAATTTTCTCTCATTTCGTTTCATACTCAAACTAATTTAAATGTGTCAAAAGGCGTTTGTAGATGCCATTAATATTCTTTTATATAATTTTCAAGCTGTAGAAAACACTGCAAAACCATTAGAATGATTTTGTACATTTTAATTTTCTCTCATTTCGTTTCATACTCAAACTAATTTAAACGTGTCAAAAGGCGTTTGTAGATGCCATTAATATTCTTTTATATAATTTTCAAGCTTTAGAAAACACTGCAAAACCATTAGAATGATTTTGTACATTTTAATTTTCTCTCATTTCGTTTCATACGCAAACTAATTTAAACGTGTCAAAAGGAGTTTGTAAATGCCATTAATATTCTTTTATATAAATTTCAAGCTGTAGAAAACACTGCAAAACCATTAGAATTATTTTGTACATTTTAATTTTCTCTCATTTCGTTTCATACTCAAACTAATTTAAACGTGTCAAAAGGCATTTGTAGATGCCATTAATACTCTTTTATATAATTTTCAAGCTGTAGAAAACACTGCAAAACCATTAGAATTATTTTGTACATTTTAATTTTCTCTCATTTCGTTTCATACTCAAACTAATTTAAACGTGTCAAAAGGCGTTTGTAGATGCCTTTAATACTCTTTTATATAATTTTCAAGCTGTAGAAAACACTGCAAGACCATTAGAATTATTTTGTACATTTTAATTTTCTCTCATTTCGTTTCATACTCAAACTAATTTAAAGGTGTCAAAAAGCGTTTGTAGATGTCATTAATATTCTTTTATATAATTTTCAAGCTGTAGAAAACACTGCAAGACCATTCGAATTATTTTATACATGTTAATTTTCTCTCATTTCGTTTCATACTCAAACTAATTTAAACGTGTCAAAAGGTGTTTGTAGATGCCTTTAATACTCTTTTATATAATTTTCAAGCTGTAGAAAACACTGCAAGACCATTAGAATTATTTTGTACATTTTAATTTTCTCTCATTTCGTTTCACACTCAAACTAATTTAAAGGTGTCAAAAGGCGTTTGTAGATGTCATTAATATTCTTTTATATAATTTTCAAGCTGTAGAAAACACTGCAAAACCATTAGAATGATTTTGTACATTTTAATTTTCTCTCATTTCGTTTCATACTCAAACTAATTTAAACGTGTCAAAATGCATTTGTTGATGCTATAAATACTCTTTTATATAATTTTCAAGCTGTAGAAAACACTGCAAAACCATTAGAATGATTTCGTACATTTTAATTTTCTCTCATTTCGTTTCATACTCAAACTAATTTAAACGTGTCAAAAGGCGTTTGTAGATGCCATTAATATTCTTTTATATAATTTTCAAGCTGTAGAAAACACTGCAAAACCATTAGAATTATTTTGTACATTTTAATTTTCTCTGAATTCGTTTCATACACAAACTAATTTAAACATGTCAAAAGGCGTTCGTAGATGCTATTAATACTCTTTTATATAATTTTCAAGCTGTAGAAAACACTGCAAAACCATTAGACTGATTTTGTACATTTTAATTTTCTCTCATTTCGTTTCATACTCAAACTAATTTAAACGTGTCAAAAGGCGTTTGTAGATGCTATTAATACTCTTTTATATAATTTACAAGATGTAGAAAACACTGCAAGAACATTAGAATTATTTTGTACATTTTAAGTTTCTCTCATTTCGTTTATTACTCAAACTAATTTAAACGTGTCAAAAGGCGTTAATAGATGCTATTAATACTGTTTTCTATAATTTTCAAGCTGTACAAAACACTGCAAGACCATTAGAATTATTTTGTACATGTTAATTTTCTCTCATTTCGTTTCATACTCAAACTAATTTAAACGTGTCAAAAGGCGTTTGTAGATGCCATTAATATTCTTTTATATAATTTTCAAGCTGTAGAAAACACTGCAAGACCATTAGAATTATTTTGTACATTTTAATTTTCTCTCATTTCGTTTCATACTCAAACTAATTTAAACGTGTCAAAAGGCGTTTGTAGATGCCATTAATATTCCTTTATATAATTTTCAGGCTGTAGAAAACACTGCAAGACCATTAGAATTATTTTGTACATGATAATTTTCTCTCATTTCGTTTCATACTCAAACTAATTTAAACGTGTCAAAGGCGTTTGTAGATGCCATTAATATTCTTTTATATAATTTTCAAGCTGTAGAAAACACTGCAAAACCATTAGAATGATTTTGTACATTTTAATTTTCTCTCATTTCGTTTCATACTCAAACTAATTTAAACGTGTCAAAAAGCGTTTGTAGATGCCATTAATACTCTTTTATATAATTTTCAAGCTGTAGAAAACACTGCAAAACCATTAGAATGATTTTGTACATGTTAATTTTCTCTCATTTCGTTTCATACTCAAACTAATTTAAACGTGTCAAAAGGCGTTTGTAGATGCCATTAATATTCTTTTATATAATTTTCAAGCTGTAGAAAACACTGCAAAACCATTAGAATTATTTGTACATTTTAATTTTCTCTCATTTCGTTTCATACTCAAACTAATTTAAACGTGTCAAAAGGCGTTTGTAGATGCCATTAATATTCTTTTATATAATTTTCAAGCTGCAGAAAACACTGCAAAACCATTAGAATTATTTTGTACATTTTAATTTTCTCTCATTTCGTTTTATACTCAAACTAATTTAAACGTGTCAAAAGGCGTTTGTAGATGCTATTAATACACTTTTATATAATTTTCAAGCTGTAGAAAACACTGCAAAACCATTAGAATGATTTTGTACATTTTAATTTTCTCTCATTTCGTTTCATACTCAAACTAATTTAAACGTGTCAAAAGGCGTTTGTAGATGCCATTAATATTCTTTTATATAATTTTCAAGCTGTAGAAAACACTGCAAAACCATTAGAAATTATTTTGTACATTTTAATTTTCTCTCATTTCGTTTCATACTCAAACTAATTTAAAACGTGTCAAAAGGCGTTTGTAGATGCCATTAATATTCTTTTATATAATTTTCAAGCTGCAGAAAACACTGCAAAACCATTAGAATTATTTTGTACATTTTAATTTTCTCTCATTTCGTTTTATACTCAAACTAATTTAAACGTGTCAAAAGGCGTTTGTAGATGCTATTAATACACTTTTATATAATTTTCAAGCTGTAGAAAACACTGCAAAACCATTAGAATGATTTTGTACATTTTAATTTTCTCTCATTTCGTTTCATACTCAAACTAATTTAAACGTGTCAAAAGGCGGTTGTAGATGCCATTAATATTCTTTTATATAATTTTCAAGCTGTAGAAAACACTGCAAAACCATTAGAATGATTTTGTACATTTTAATTTTCTCTCATTTCGTTTCATACTCAAACTAATTTAAACGTGTCAAAAGGCGTTTGTAGATGCCATTAATATTCTTTTATATAGTTTTCAAGCTGTAGAAAACACTGCAAAACCATTAGAATGATTTTGTACATTTTAATTTTCTCTCATTTCGTTTCATACTCAAACTAATTTAAACGTGTCAAAAGGCGGTTGTAGATGCCATTAATATTCTTTTATATAATTTTCAAGCTGTAGAAAACACTGCAAAACCATTAGAATGATTTTGTACATTTTAATTTTCTCTCATTTCGTTTCATACTCAAACTAATTTAAACGTGTCAAAAGGCGTTTGTAGATGCCATTAATATTCTTTTATATAATTTTCAAGCTGTAGAAAACACTGCAAAACCATTAGAATGATTTTGTACATTTTAATTTTCTCTCATTTCGTTTCATACTCAAACTAATTTAAACGTGTCAAAAGGCGTTTATAGATGCTGTTAATACTGTTTTATATAATTTTCAAGCTGTACAAAACACTGCAAGACCATTAGAATTATTTTGTACATGTTAATTTTCTCTCATTTCGTTTCATACTCAAACTAATTTAAACGTGTCAAAAGGCGTTTGTAGATGCCATTAATATTCTTTTATATAATTTTCAAGCTGTAGAAAACACTGCAAAACCATTAGAATGATTTTGTACATTTTAATTTTCTCTCATTTCGTTTCATACTTAAACTAATTTAAACGTGTCAAAAGGCGTTTATAGATGCTATTAATACTGTTTTATATAATTTTCAAGCTGTACAAAACACTGCAAGACCATTAGAATTATTTTGTACATGTTAATTTTCTCTCATTTCGTTTCATACTCAAACTAATTTAAACGTGTCAAAAGACGTTTGTAGAAGCCATTAATATTCCTTTATATAATTTTCAAGCTGTAGAAAACACTGCAAAACCATTAGAATGATTTTGTACATTTTAATTTTCTCTCATTTCGTTTCATACTCAGACTAATTTAAACGTGTCAAAAGGCGTTTATAGATGCTATTAATACTGTTTTATATAATTTTCAAGCTGTACAAAACACTGCAAGACCATTAGAATTATTTTGTACATGTTAATTTTCTCTCATTTCGTTTCATACTCAAACTAATTTAAACGTGTCAAAAGGCGTTTGTAGATGCCATTAATATTCTTTTATATAATTTTCAAGCTGCAGAAAACACTGCAAGACCATTAGAATTATTTTGTACATTTTAATTTTCTCTCACTTCGTTTCATACTCAAACTAATTTAAAGGTGTCAAAAGGCGTTTGTAGATGTCATTAATATTCTTTTATATAATTTTCAAGCTGTAGAAAACACTGCAAGACCATTCGAATTATTTTGTACATGTTAATTTTCTCTCATTTCGTTTCATACTCAAACTAATTTAAACGTGTCAAAAGGTGTTTGTAGATGCCTTTAATACTCTTTTATATAATTTTCAAGCTGTAGAAAACACTGCAAAACCATTAGAATGATTTTGTACATTTTAATTTTCTCTCATTTCGTTTCATACTCAAACTAATTTATACGTGTCAAAAGCGTTTATTGATGCTATTAATACTGTTTTATATAATTTTCAAGCTGTACAAAACACTGCAAGACCATTAGAATTATTTTGTACATGTTAATTTTCTCTCATTTCGTTTCATACTCAAACTAATTTAAACGTGTCAAAAGGCGTTTGTAGATGCCATTAATATTCTTTTATATAATTTTCAAGCTGCAGAAAACACTGCAAGACCATTAGAATTATTTTGTACATTTTAATTTTCTCTCACTTCGTTTCATACTCAAACTAATTTAAAGGTGTCAAAAGGCGTTTGTAGATGTCATTAATATTCTTTTATATAATTTTCAAGCTGTAGAAAACACTGCAAGACCATTCGAATTATTTTGTACATGTTAATTTTCTCTCATTTCGTTTCATACTCAAACTAATTTAAACGTGTCAAAAGGTGTTTGTAGATGCCTTTAATACTCTTTTATATAATTTTCAAGCTGTAGAAAACACTGCAAGACCATTAGAATTATTTTGTACATTTTAATTTTCTCTCATTTCGTTTCATACTCAAACTAATTTAAAGGTGTCAAAAGGCGTTTGTAGATGTCATTAATATTCTTTTATATAATTTTCAAGCTGTAGAAAACACTGCAAAACCATTAGAATGATTTTGTACATTTTAATTTTCTCTCATTTCGTTTCATACTCAAACTAATTTAAACGTGTCAAAATGCATTTGTTGATACTATAAATACTCTTTTATATAATTTTCAAGCTGTAGAAAACACTGCAAAACCATTAGAATGATTTCGTACAGTTTAATTTTCTCTCATTTCGTTTCATACTCAAACTAATTTAAACGTGTCAAAAGGCGTTTGTAGATGCCATTAATATTCTTTTATATAATTTTCAAGCTGTAGAAAACACTGCAAAACCATTAGAATTATTTTGTACATTTTAATTTTCTTTGAATTCGTTTCATACACAAACTAATTTAAACGTGTCAAAAAACGTTTGTAGATGCTATTAATACTCTTTTATATAATTTTCAAGCTGTAGAAAACACTGCAAAACCATTAGACTGATTTTGTACATTTTAATTTTCTCTCATTTCGTTTCATACTCAAACTAATTTAAACGTGTCAAAAGGCGTTTGTAGATGCTATTAATACTCTTTTATATAATTTACAAGATGTAGAAAACACTGCAAGACCATTAGAATTATTTTGTACATTTTAAGTTTCTCTCATTTCGTTTAATACTCAAACTAATTTAAACGTGTCAAAAGGCGTTAATAGATGCTATTAATACTGTTTTCTATAATTTTCAGGCTGTACAAAACACTGCAAGACCATTAGAATTATTTTGTACATGTTAATTTTCTCTCATTTCGTTTCATACTCAAACTAATTTAAACGTGTCAAAAGGCGTTTGTAGATGCCATTAATATTCTTTTATATAATTTTCAAGCTGTAGAAAACACTGCAAGACCATTAGAATTATTTTGTACATTTTAATTTTCTCTCATTTCGTTTCATACTCAAACTAATTTAAACGTGTCAAAAGGCGTTTGTAGATGCCATTAATATTCTTTTATATAATTTTCAGGCTGTAGAAAACACTGCAAGACCATTAGAATTATTTTGTACATGATAATTTTCTCTCATTTCGTTTCATACTCAAACTAATTTAAACGTGTCAAAGGCGTTTGTAGATGCCATTAATATTCTTTTATATAATTTTCAAGCTGTAGAAAACACTGCAAAACCATTAGAATGATTTTGTACATTTTAATTTTCTCTCATTTTGTTTCATACTCAAACTAATTTAAACGTGTCAAAAAGCGTTTGTAGATGCCATTAATACTCTTTTATATAATTTTCAAGCTGTAGAAAACACTGCAAAACCATTAGAATGATTTTGTACATGTTAATTTTCTCTCATTTCGTTTCATACTCAAACTAATTTAAACGTGTCAAAAGGCGTTTGTAGATGCCATTAATATTCTTTTATATAATTTTCAAGCTGTAGAAAACACTGCAAAACCATTAGAATTATTTTGTACATTTTAATTTTCTCTCATTTCGTTTCATACTCAAACTAATTTAAACGTGTCAAAAGGCGTTTGTAGATGCCATTAATATTCTTTTATATAATTTTCAAGCTGCAGAAAACACTGCAAAACCATTAGAATGATTTTGTACATGTTAATTTTCTCTCATTTCGTTTCATACTCAAACTAATTTAAACGTGTCAAAAGGCGTTTGTAGATGCCATTAATATTCTTTTATATAATTTTCAAGCTGTAGAAAACACTGCAAAACCATTAGAATTATTTTGTACATTTTAATTTTCTCTCATTTCGTTTCATACTCAAACTAATTTAAACGTGTCAAAAGGCGGTTGTAGATGCCATTAATATTCTTTTATATAATTTTCAAGCTGTAGAAAACACTGCAAATCCATTAGAATGATTTTGTACATTTTAATTTTCTCTCATTTCGTTTCATACTCAAACTAATTTAAACGTGTCAAAAGGCGTGTGTAGATGCCATTAATATTCTTTTATATAGTTTTCAAGCTGTAGAAAACACTGCAAAACCATTAGAATGATTTTGTACATTTTAATTTTCTCTCATTTCGTTTCATATTCAAACTAATTTAAACGTGTCAAAAGGCGTTTGTAGATGCCACTAATATTTTTTTATATAATTTTCAAGCTGTAGAAAACACTGCAAAACCATTAGAATGATTTTGTACATTTTAATTTTCTCTCATTTCGTTTCATACTCAAACTAATTTAAACGTGTCAAAAGGCGTTTATAGATGCTATTAATACAGTTTTATATAATTTTCAAGCTGTAAAAAACACTGCAAAACCATTAGAATTATTTTGTACATTTTAATTTTCTCTCATTTCGTTTTATACTCAAACTAATTTAAACGTGTCAAAAGGCGTTTGTAGATGCTATTTATACACTTTTATATAATTTTCAAGCTGTAAAAAACACTGCAAGACCATTAGAATTATTTTGTACATGTTAATTTTCTCCCATTTCGTTTCATACTCAAACTAATTTAAAAGTGTCAGAAAGCGTTTGTAGATGCCATTAATATTCTTTTATATAATTTTCAAGCTGTAGAAAACACTGCAAAACCATTAGAATGATTTTGTACATTTTAATTTTCTCTCATTTCGTTTCATACTCAAACTAATTTAAACGTGTCAAAAGGCGTTTATAGATGCTGTTAATACTGTTTTATATAATTTTCAAGCTGTACAAAACACTGCAAGACCATTAGAATTATTTTGTACATGTTAATTTTCTCTCATTTCGTTTCATACTCAAACTAATTTAAACGTGTCAAAAGGCGTTTGTAGATGCCATTAATATTCTTTTATATAATTTTCAAGCTGTAGAAAACACTGCAAAACCATTAGAATGATTTTGTACATTTTAATTTTCTCTCATTTCGTTTCATACTCAAACTAATTTAAACGTGTCAAAAGGCGTTTATAGATGCTATTAATACTGTTTTATATAATTTTCAAGCTGTACAAAACACTGCAAGACCATTAGAATTATTTTGTACATGTTAATTTTCTCTCATTTCGTTTCATACTCAAACTAATTTAAACGTGTCAAAAGACGTTTGTAGAAGCCATTAATATTCCTTTATATAATTTTCAAGCTGTAGAAAACACTGCAAAACCATTAGAATGATTTTGTACATTTTAATTTTCTCTCATTTCGTTTCATACTCAAACTAATTTAAACGTGTAAAAAGGCGTTTATAGTTGCTATTAATACTGTTTTATATAATTTTCAAGCTGTACAAAACACTGCAAGACCATTAGAATTATTGTGTACATTTTAATTTTCTCTCATTTCGTTTCATACTCAAACTAATTTAAACGTGTCAAAAGGCGTTTGTAGATGCCATTAATATTCTTTTATATAATTTTCAAGCTGTAGAAAAGACTGCAAAACCATTAGAATGATGTTGTACATTTTAATTTTCTCTCATTTCGTTTCATACTCAAACTAATTTATACGTGTCAAAAGGCGTTTATTGATGCTATTAATACTGTTTTATATAATTTTCAAGCTGTACAAAACACTGCAAGACCATTAGAATTATTTTGTACATGTTAATTTTCTCTCATTTCGTTTCATACTCAAACTAATTTAAACGTGTCAAAAGGCGTTTGTAGATGCCATTAATATTCTTTTATATAATTTTCAAGATGTAGAAAACACTGCAAAACCATTAGAATGATTTTGTACATTTTAATTTTCTCTCATTTCGTTTCATACTCAAACTAATTTAAACGTGTCAAAAGGCGTTTGTAGATGCCATTAATATTCTTTTATATAAATTTCAAGCTGTAGAAAACACTGCAAAACCATTAGAATGATTTTGTACATTTTAATTTTCTCTCATTTCGTATCATACTCAAACTAATTTAAACGTGTCAAAAGGCGTTTATAGATGCTATTAATACTGTTTTATATAATTTTCAAGCTGTACAAGACACTGCAAGACCATTAGAATTATTTTGTACATTTTAATTTTCTCTCATTTCGTTTCATACTCAAACTAATTTAAACGTGTCAAAAGGCGTTTGTAGAAACCATTAATATTCTTTTATATAATTTTCAAGCTGTAGAAAACACTGCAAAACCAATAGAATGATTTTGTACATTTTAATTTTCTCTCATTTCGTTTCATACTCAAACTAATTTAAACGTGTCAAAAGGCGTTTATAGATGCTATTAATAGTGTTTTATATAATTTTCAAGCTGTACAAAACACTGCAAGACCATTAGAATTATTTTGTACATGTTAATTTTCTCTCATTTCGTTTCATACTCAAACTAATTTAAACGTGTCAAAATTCATTTGTAGATGCCATTAATATTCTTTTATATAATTTTAAAGATGTAGAAAACACTGCAAGACCATTAGAATTATTTTGTACATTTTAAGTTTCTCTCATTTCGTTTCATACTCAAACTAATTTAAACGTGTCAAAAGGCGTTTATAGATGCTATTAATAGTGTTTTATATAATTTTCAAGCTGTACAAAACACTGCAAGACCATTAGAATTATTTTGTACATGTTAATTTTCTCTCATTTCGTTTCATACTCAAACTAATTTAAACGTGTCAAAAGGCGTTTGTAGATGCTATTAATACTCTTTTATATAATTTTAAAGATGTAGAAAATACTGCAAGACCATTAGAATTATTTTAATAATAATAATATTTATTCAACGGGCGATAACCCACAAATTACACATATAATTAACACATATAATTAACAATACAAATGTATATCTGATTAGTGAAGTTATAATAATTATTACACATTACATTGGCGGTTATGAGTTAGATAATATTTAAGGTTAGACATTGAACATGTGAAAACATCTATTTCAATAGAGTTGGCGTGCGACATCATTCTATTGATGGCAGAGTGTTGTCCATATAGAGTCTTGTGGTGCTCAAGAGCGAAGGTACTCGAATGTCTCAAGGGCCTACTAGGTACATGAATATTTATTAGGCGTAACAGCTCGGGGCAGTCTATTTTGTTATTGACTAATTTATAGACGAGAATTATATCAAAAAATTTTCGTCTCAGATGTAGTGATTTCATGTCTAGCATATTGAATAAATCGTTATAATCAATTGACTCAAGTGGTATGACCAGCTTATATGCAATATACCTTAGAAATTTGCGTTGCACTCGTTCAAGCTTTTCCACGTGAACTGCATAATAGGGAGACCAGACACATGATCCATATTCCAGGTGGGATCTAACTAGAGAAAAATATAAAATTTTTACCGTATTTACGTTATTAAAGTCTTTGGTACTTCTTAATACAAATCCAAGCAGTTTAAGCGCCTTATTACATTGCGTGTAGATGTGCTTCACAAATGTCAATTTTCTGTCAAATAAGACTCCTAAATCTTTTATTATTGTGACATTTTCAATGCTAGATCCGTTAAGATAGTAATCGTTGTGATTAATTAAATTAGAGCGGCTAAATTGAATATATTTGCATTTAGAAACATTTAAGTGCATTTTGTTGGTTGAGCACCAATCTGAAAATCTATGCAGATCTTCTTGCAGTTTTTGACACGATAAGTTAGAATCATCAGTCATAATGATTTTTAAATCATCTGCGTACAGTAGCACGTCGCTATAATGAAAGCACTTAATGACGTCGTTAATAAAGACATTAAAGAGTAAAGGAGCCAGGTGTCTTCCTTGAGGAACCCCTGATGTAACATGAATAGGGTTCGAACGATAGGTTTTAATTTTTTTTATTTGAGTGCGATTGATTAAGTACGAATGAATCCAAGAAAGAACATGTCCTGAAATGCCAAAACCAGCTAATTTTCTTATAAGTAGCTTGTGATTAACTTTATCGAACGCCTTGGAGAAGTCCGTGTATATGACGTCCACTGACGTGCCATTTTCCAAGGCTTCCGACAAAGTGTGATGAAACAGCAACAAATTAGTAACTGTGGATCGCCCCTGTGTAAATCCATGCTGCTTAGTAGTAATAACATTTTTAAACACAGATGTTAGAAAATCCGTTATTATAGCTTCGAATATTTTAGAGAAATGAGAAGCAAGGGAAATTGGACGATAGTTCGTTACATCACTCCTATTGCCTGTATTTTTGAATATTGGTGTTATGTAAGAGGACTTCCATACAGAGGGGAATGTACATTTTAAGTTTCTCTCATTTCGTTTCATACTCAAATTAATTTAAACGCGTCAAAAGGCGTTTGTAGATGCCATTAATACTCTTTTATATAATTTTCAAGCTGTAGAAAACACTGCAAAACCATTAGAATTATTTTGTACATTTTAATTTTCTCTTATTTCGTTTCATACTCAAATTAATTTAAACGCGTCAAAAAGCGTTTGTAGATGTGATTAATACTCTTTTATATAATTTTCAAGCTGTAGAAAACACTGCAAGACCATTAGAATTATTTTGTACATTTTAATTTTCTCTCATTTCGTTTCATACTCAAACTAATTTAAAGGTGTCAAAAGGCGTTTGTAGATGTCATTAATATTCTTTTATATAATTTTCAAGCTGTAGAAAACACTGCAAGTTCATTCGAATTATTTGTACATGTTAATTTTCTCTCATTTCGTTTCATACTCAAACTAATTTAAACGTGTCAAAAGGCGTTTGTAGATGCCATTAATATTCTTTTATATAATTTTCAAGCTGTAGAAAACACTGCAAAACCATTAGAATGATTTTGTACATTTTAATTTTCTCTCATTTCGTTTCATACTCAAACTAATTTAAACGTGTCAAAATGCATTTGTTGATGCCATGAATACTCTTTTATATAATTTTCAAGCTGTAGAAAACACTGCAAATCCATTAGAATGATTTCGTACATTTTAATTTTCTCTCATTTCGTTTCATACTCAAACTAATTTAAACGTGTCAAAAGGCGTTTGTAGATGCCATTAATATTTTTTTATATAATTTTCAAGATGTAGAAAACACTGCAAAACCATTAGAATTATTTTGTACATTTTAATTTTCTCTCAATTCGTTTCATACTCAAACTAATTCAAACGTGTCAAAAGGCGTTCGTAGATGCTATTAATACTCTTTTATATAATTTTCAAGCTGTAGAAAACACTGCAAAACCATTAGAATGATTTTGTCCATTTTAATTTTCTCTCATTTCGTTTCATACTCAAACTAATTTAAACGTGTCAAAAGGCGTTTGTAGATGCTATTAATACTCTTTTATATAATTTTCAAGATGTAGAAAACACTGCAAGACCATTAGAATTATTTTGTGCATTTTAAGTTTCTCTCATTTCGTTTAATACTCAAACTAATTTAAACGTGTCAAAAGGCGTTTATAGATGCTATTAATACTGTTTTCTATAATTTTCAAGCTGTACAAAACACTGCAAGGCCATTAGAATTATTTTGTACATTTTAATTTTCTCTCATTTCGTTTCATACTCAAACTAATTTAAACGTGTCAAAAGGCGTTTGTAGATGCCATTAATATTCTTTTATATAATCTTCAAGCTGTAGAAAACACTGCAAGACCATTAGAATTATTTTGTACATGATAATTTTCTCTCATTTCGTTTCATACTCATACTAATTTAAACGTGTCAAAGGCGTTTGTAGATGCCATTAATATTCTTTTATATAATTTTCAAGCTGTAGAAAACACTGCAAAACCATTAGAAGGATTTTGTACATTTTAATTTTCTCTCATTTCGTTTCATACTCAAACTAATTTAAACGTGTCAAAAAGCGTTTGTAGATGCCATTAATACTCTTTTATATAATTTTCAAGCTGTAGAAAAGACTGCAAAACCATTAGAATGATTTTGTTCATCTTAATTTTCTCTCATTTCGTTTCATACTCAAACTAATTTAAACGTGTCAAAAGGCGTTTGTAGATGCCATTAATATTCTTTTATATAATTTTCAAGCTGTAGAAAACACTGCAAAACCATTAGAATTATTTTGTACATTTTAATTTTCTCTCATTTCGTTTCATACTCAAACTAATTTAAACGTGTCAAAAGGCGTTTGTAGATGCCATTAATATTCTTTTATATAATTTTCAAGCTGTAGAAAACACTGCAAACCCATTAGAATGATTTTGTACATGTTAATTTTCTCTCATTTCGTTTCATACTCAAACTAATTTAAACGTGTCAAAAGGCGTTTGTAGATGCCATTAATATTCTTTTATATAATTTTCAAGCTGTAGAAAACACTGCAAAACCATTAGAATTATTTTGTACATTTTAATTTTCTCTCATTTCGTTTCATACTCAAACTAATTTAAACGTGTCAAAAGGCGTTTGTAGATGCCATTAATATTATTTTATATAATTTTCAAGCTGTAGAACACACTGCAAAACCATTAGAATGATTTTGTACATTTTAATTTTCTCTCATTTCGTTTCATACTCAAACTAATTTAAACGCGTCAAAAGGCGTTTGTAGATGCCATTATTATTCTTTTATATAATTTTCAAGCTGTAGAAAACACTTCAAAACCATTAGAATGATTTTGTACATTTTAATTTTCTCTCATTTCGTTTCATACTCAAACTAATTTAAACGTGCCAAAAGGCGTTAATAGATGCTATTAATACTGTTTTATATAATTTTCAAGCTGTACAAAACACTGCAAGACCATTAGAATTATTTTGTACATTTTAATTTTCTCTCATTTCGTTTCATACTCAAACTAATTTAAACGTGTCAAAAGGCGTTTGTAGATGCTATTAATACAGTTTTATATAATTTTCAAGCTGTAGAAAACACTGCAAAACCATTAGAATTATTTTGTACATTTTAATTTTCTCTCATTTCGTTTTATACTCAAACTAATTTATACGGGTCAAAAGGCGTTTGTAGATGCCATTAATATTCTTTTATATAATTTTCAAGCTGTAGAAAACACTGCAAAGCCATTAGAATTATTTTGTACATTTTAATTTTCTCTCATTTCGTTTCATACTCAAACTAATTTAAACGTGTCAAAAGGCGTTTGTAGATGCCATTAATATTCTTTTATATAATTTTCAAGATGTAGAAAACACTGCAAAACCATTAGAATGATTTTGTACATTTTAATTTTCTCTCATTTCGTTTCATACTCAAACTAATTTAAACGTGTCAAAAGGCGTTTGTAGATGCCATTAATATTCTTTTATATAAATTTCAAGCTGTAGAAAACACTGCAAAACCATTAGAATGATTTTGTACATTTTAATTTTCTCTCATTTCGTATCATACTCAAACTAATTTAAACGTGTCAAAAGGCGTTTATAGATGCTATTAATACTGTTTTATATAATTTTCAAGCTGTACAAGACACTGCAAGACCATTAGAATTATTTTGTACATTTTAATTTTCTCTCATTTCGTTTCATACTCAAACTAATTTAAACGTGTCAAAAGGCGTTTGTAGAAACCATTAATATTCTTTTATATAATTTTCAAGCTGTAGAAAACACTGCAAAACCAATAGAATGATTTTGTACATTTTAATTTTCTCTCATTTCGTTTCATACTCAAACTAATTTAAACGTGTCAAAAGGCGTTTATAGATGCTATTAATAGTGTTTTATATAATTTTCAAGCTGTACAAAACACTGCAAGACCATTAGAATTATTTTGTACATGTTAATTTTCTCTCATTTCGTTTCATACTCAAACTAATTTAAACGTGTCAAAATTCATTTGTAGATGCCATTAATATTCTTTTATATAATTTTAAAGATGTAGAAAACACTGCAAGACCATTAGAATTATTTTGTACATTTTAAGTTTCTCTCATTTCGTTTCATACTCAAACTAATTTAAACGTGTCAAAAGGCGTTTATAGATGCTATTAATAGTGTTTTATATAATTTTCAAGCTGTACAAAACACTGCAAGACCATTAGAATTATTTTGTACATGTTAATTTTCTCTCATTTCGTTTCATACTCAAACTAATTTAAACGTGTCAAAAGGCGTTTGTAGATGCTATTAATACTCTTTTATATAATTTTAAAGATGTAGAAAATACTGCAAGACCATTAGAATTATTTTAATAATAATAATATTTATTCAACGGGCGATAACCCACAAATTACACATATAATTAACACATATAATTAACAATACAAATGTATATCTGATTAGTGAAGTTATAATAATTATTACACATTACATTGGCGGTTATGAGTTAGATAATATTTATGGTTAGACATTGAACATGTGAAAACATCTATTTCAATAGAGTTGGCGTGCGACATCATTCTATTGATGGCAGAGTGTTGTCCATATAGAGTCCGGTGGTGCTCAAGAGCGAAGGTATTCGAATGTCTCAAGGGCCTACTAGGTACATGAATATTTATTAGGCGTAACAGCTCGGGGCAGTCTATTTTGTTATTGACTAATTTATAGACGAGAATTATATCAAAAAATTTTCGTCTCAGATGTAGTGATTTCATGTCTAGCATATTGAATAAATCGTTATAATCAATTGACTCAAGTGGTATGACCAGCTTATATGCAATATACCTTAGAAATTTGCGTTGCACTCGTTCAAGCTTTTCCACGTGAACTGCATAATAGGGAGACCAGACACATGATCCATATTCCAGGTGGGATCTAACTAGAGAAAAATATAAAATTTTTACCGTATTTACGTTATTAAAGTCTTTGGTACTTCTTAATACAAATCCAAGCAGTTTAAGCGCCTTATTACATTGCGTGTAGATGTGCTTCACAAATGTCAATTTTCTGTCAAATAAGACTCCTAAATCTTTTATTATTGTGACATTTTCAATGCTAGATCCGTTAAGATAGTAATCGTTGTGATTAATTAAATTAGAGCGGCTAAATTGAATATATTTGCATTTAGAAACATTTAAGTGCATTTTGTTGGTTGAGCACCAATCTGAAAATCTATGCAGATCTTCTTGCAGTTTTTGACACGATAAGTTAGAATCATCAGTCATAATGATTTTTAAATCATCTGCGTACAGTAGCACGTCGCTATAATGAAAGCACTTAATGACGTCGTTAATAAAGACATTAAAGAGTAAAGGAGCCAGGTGTCTTCCTTGAGGAACCCCTGATGTAACATGAATAGGGTTCGAACGATAGGTTTTAATTTTTTTTATTTGAGTGCGATTGATTAAGTACGAATGAATCCAAGAAAGAACATGTCCTGAAATGCCAAAACCAGCTAATTTTCTTATAAGTAGCTTGTGATTAACTTTATCGAACGCCTTGGAGAAGTCCGTGTATATGACGTCCACTGACGTGCCATTTTCCAAGGCTTCCGACAAAGTGTGATGAAACAGCAACAAATTAGTAACTGTGGATCGCCCCTGTGTAAATCCATGCTGCTTAGTAGTAATAACATTTTTAAACACAGATGTTAGAAAATCCGTTATTATAGCTTCGAATATTTTAGAGAAATGAGAAGCAAGGGAAATTGGACGATAGTTCGTTACATCACTCCTATTGCCTGTATTTTTGAATATTGGTGTTATGTAAGAGGACTTCCATACAGAGGGGAATGTACATTTTAAGTTTCTCTCATTTCGTTTCATACTCAAATTAATTTAAACGCGTCAAAAGGCGTTTGTAGATGCCATTAATACTCTTTTATATAATTTTCAAGCTGTAGAAAACACTGCAAAACCATTAGAATTATTTTGTACATTTTAATTTTCTCTTATTTCGTTTCATACTCAAATTAATTTAAACGCGTCAAAAAGCGTTTGTAGATGTGATTAATACTCTTTTATATAATTTTCAAGCTGTAGAAAACACTGCAAGACCATTAGAATTATTTTGTACATTTTAATTTTCTCTCATTTCGTTTCATACTCAAACTAATTTAAAGGTGTCAAAAGGCGTTTGTAGATGTCATTAATATTCTTTTATATAATTTTCAAGCTGTAGAAAACACTGCAAGTTCATTCGAATTATTTGTACATGTTAATTTTCTCTCATTTCGTTTCATACTCAAACTAATTTAAACGTGTCAAAAGGCGTTTGTAGATGCCATTAATATTCTTTTATATAATTTTCAAGCTGTAGAAAACACTGCAAAACCATTAGAATGATTTTGTACATTTTAATTTTCTCTCATTTCGTTTCATACTCAAACTAATTTAAACGTGTCAAAATGCATTTGTTGATGCCATGAATACTCTTTTATATAATTTTCAAGCTGTAGAAAACACTGCAAATCCATTAGAATGATTTCGTACATTTTAATTTTCTCTCATTTCGTTTCATACTCAAACTAATTTAAACGTGTCAAAAGGCGTTTGTAGATGCCATTAATATTTTTTTATATAATTTTCAAGATGTAGAAAACACTGCAAAACCATTAGAATTATTTTGTACATTTTAATTTTCTCTCAATTCGTTTCATACTCAAACTAATTCAAACGTGTCAAAAGGCGTTCGTAGATGCTATTAATACTCTTTTATATAATTTTCAAGCTGTAGAAAACACTGCAAAACCATTAGAATGATTTTGTCCATTTTAATTTTCTCTCATTTCGTTTCATACTCAAACTAATTTAAACGTGTCAAAAGGCGTTTGTAGATGCTATTAATACTCTTTTATATAATTTTCAAGATGTAGAAAACACTGCAAGACCATTAGAATTATTTTGTGCATTTTAAGTTTCTCTCATTTCGTTTAATACTCAAACTAATTTAAACGTGTCAAAAGGCGTTTATAGATGCTATTAATACTGTTTTCTATAATTTTCAAGCTGTACAAAACACTGCAAGACCATTAGAATTATTTTGTACATTTTAATTTTCTCTCATTTCGTTTCATACTCAAACTAATTTAAACGTGTCAAAAGGCGTTTGTAGATGCCATTAATATTCTTTTATATAATCTTCAAGCTGTAGAAAACACTGCAAGACCATTAGAATTATTTTGTACATGATAATTTTCTCTCATTTCGTTTCATACTCAAACTAATTTAAACGTGTCAAAGGCGTTTGTAGATGCCATTAATATTCTTTTATATAATTTTCAAGCTGTAGAAAACACTGCAAAACCATTAGAAGGATTTTGTACATTTTAATTTTCTCTCATTTCGTTTCATACTCAAACTAATTTAAACGTGTCAAAAAGCGTTTGTAGATGCCATTAATACTCTTTTATATAATTTTCAAGCTGTAGAAAAGACTGCAAAACCATTAGAATGATTTTGTTCATCTTAATTTTCTCTCATTTCGTTTCATACTCAAACTAATTTAAACGTGTCAAAAGGCGTTTGTAGATGCCATTAATATTCTTTTATATAATTTTCAAGCTGTAGAAAACACTGCAAAACCATTAGAATTATTTTGTACATTTTAATTTTCTCTCATTTCGTTTCATACTCAAACTAATTTAAACGTGTCAAAAGGCGTTTGTAGATGCCATTAATATTCTTTTATATAATTTTCAAGCTGTAGAAAACACTGCAAACCCATTAGAATGATTTTGTACATGTTAATTTTCTCTCATTTCGTTTCATACTCAAACTAATTTAAACGTGTCAAAAGGCGTTCGTAGATGCTATTAATACTCTTTTATATAATTTTCAAGCTGTAGAAAACACTGCAAAACCATTAGACTGATTTTGTACATTTTAATTTTCTCTCATTTCGTTTCATACTCAAACTAATTTAAACGTGTCAAAAGGCGTTTGTAGATGCTATTAATACTCTTTTATATAATTTACAAGATGTAGAAAACACTGCAAGAACATTAGAATTATTTTGTACATTTTAAGTTTCTCTCATTTCGTTTAATACTCAAACTAATTTAAACGTGTCAAAAGGCGTTAATAGATGCTATTAATACTGTTTTCTATAATTTTCAAGCTGTACAAAACACTGCAAGACCATTAGAATTATTTTGTACATGTTAATTTTCTCTCATTTCGTTTCATACTCAAACTAATTTAAACGTGTCAAAAGGCGTTTGTAGATGCCATTAATATTCTTTTATATAATTTTCAAGCTGTAGAAAACACTGCAAGACCATTAGAATTATTTTGTACATTTTAATTTTCTCTCATTTCGTTTCATACTCAAACTAATTTAAACGTGTCAAAAGGCGTTTGTAGATGCCATTAATATTCTTTTATATAATTTTCAGGCTGTAGAAAACACTGCAAGACCATTAGAATTATTTTGTACATGATAATTTTCTCTCATTTCGTTTCATACTCAAACTAATTTAAACGTGTCAAAGGCGTTTGTAGATGCCATTAATATTCTTTTATATAATTTTCAAGCTGTAGAAAACACTGCAAAACCATTAGAATGATTTTGTACATTTTAATTTTCTCTCATTTCGTTTCATACTCAAACTAATTTAAACGTGTCAAAAAGCGTTTGTAGATGCCATTAATACTCTTTTATATAATTTTCAAGCTGTAGAAAACACTGCAAAACCATTAGAATGATTTTGTACATGTTAATTTTCTCTCATTTCGTTTCATACTCAAACTAATTTAAACGTGTCAAAAGGCGTTTGTAGATGCCATTAATATTCTTTTATATAATTTTCAAGCTGTAGAAAACACTGCAAAACCATTAGAATTATTTTGTACATTTTAATTTTCTCTCATTTCGTTTCATACTCAAACTAATTTAAACGTGTCAAAAGGCGTTTGTAGATGCCATTAATATTCTTTTATATAATTTTCAAGCTGCAGAAAACACTGCAAAACCATTAGAATTATTTTGTACATTTTAATTTTCTCTCATTTCGTTTTATACTCAAACTAATTTAAACGTGTCAAAAGGCGTTTGTAGATGCTATTAATACACTTTTATATAATTTTCAAGCTGTAGAAAACACTGCAAAACCATTAGAATGATTTTGTACATTTTAATTTTCTCTCATTTCGTTTCATACTCAAACTAATTTAAACGTGTCAAAAGGCGGTTGTAGATGCCATTAATATTCTTTTATATAATTTTCAAGCTGTAGAAAACACTGCAAAACCATTAGAATGATTTTGTACATTTTAATTTTCTCTCATTTCGTTTCATACTCAAACTAATTTAAACGTGTCAAAAGGCGTTTGTAGATGCCATTAATATTCTTTTATATAGTTTTCAAGCTGTAGAAAACACTGCAAAACCATTAGAATGATTTTGTACATTTTAATTTTCTCTCATTTCGTTTCATACTCAAACTAATTTAAACGTGTCAAAAGGCGGTTGTAGATGCCATTAATATTCTTTTATATAATTTTCAAGCTGTAGAAAACACTGCAAAACCATTAGAATGATTTTGTACATTTTAATTTTATCTCATTTCGTTTCATACTCAAACTAATTTAAACGTGTCAAAAAGCGTTTGTAGATGCCATTAATATTCTTTTATATAATTTTCAAGCTGTAGAAAACACTGCAAAACCATTAGAATGATTTTGTACATTTTAATTTTCTCTCATTTCGTTTCATACTCAAACTAATTTAAACGTGTCAAAAGGCGTTTATAGATGCTGTTAATACTGTTTTATATAATTTTCAAGCTGTACAAAACACTGCAAGACCATTAGAATTATTTTGTACATGTTAATTTTCTCTCATTTCGTTTCATACTCAAACTAATTTAAACGTGTCAAAAGGCGTTTGTAGATGCCATTAATATTCTTTTATATAATTTTCAAGCTGTAGAAAACACTGCAAAACCATTAGAATGATTTTGTACATTTTAATTTTCTCTCATTTCGTTTCATACTTAAACTAATTTAAACGTGTCAAAAGGCGTTTATAGATGCTATTAATACTGTTTTATATAATTTTCAAGCTGTACAAAACACTGCAAGACCATTAGAATTATTTTGTACATGTTAATTTTCTCTCATTTCGTTTCATACTCAAACTAATTTAAACGTGTCAAAAGACGTTTGTAGAAGCCATTAATATTCCTTTATATAATTTTCAAGCTGTAGAAAACACTGCAAAACCATTAGAATGATTTTGTACATTTTAATTTTCTCTCATTTCGTTTCATACTCAGACTAATTTAAACGTGTCAAAAGGCGTTTATAGATGCTTTTAATACTGTTTTATATAATTTTCAAGCTGTACAAAACACTGCAAGACCATTAGAATTATTTTGTACATGTTAATTTTCTCTCATTTCGTTTCATACTCAAACTAATTTAAACGTGTCAAAAGGCGTTTGTAGATGCCATTAATATTCTTTTATATAATTTTCAAGCTGCAGAAAACACTGCAAGACCATTAGAATTATTTTGTACATTTTAATTTTCTCTCACTTCGTTTCATACTCAAACTAATTTAAAGGTGTCAAAAGGCGTTTGTAGATGTCATTAATATTCTTTTATATAATTTTCAAGCTGTAGAAAACACTGCAAGACCATTCGAATTATTTTGTACATGTTAATTTTCTCTCATTTCGTTTCATACTCAAACTAATTTAAACGTGTCAAAAGGTGTTTGTAGATGCCTTTAATACTCTTTTATATAATTTTCAAGCTGTAGAAAACACTGCAAAACCATTAGAATGATTTTGTACATTTTAATTTTCTCTCATTTCGTTTCATACTCAAACTAATTTATACGTGTCAAAAGGCGTTTATTGATGCTATTAATACTGTTTTATATAATTTTCAAGCTGTACAAAACACTGCAAGACCATTAGAATTATTTTGTACATGTTAATTTTCTCTCATTTCGTTTCATACTCAAACTAATTTAAACGTGTCAAAAGGCGTTTGTAGATGCCATTAATATTCTTTTATATAATTTTCAAGCTGCAGAAAACACTGCAAGACCATTAGAATTATTTTGTACATTTTAATTTTCTCTCACTTCGTTTCATACTCAAACTAATTTAAAGGTGTCAAAAGGCGTTTGTAGATGTCATTAATATTCTTTTATATAATTTTCAAGCTGTAGAAAACACTGCAAGACCATTCGAATTATTTTGTACATGTTAATTTTCTCTCATTTCGTTTCATACTCAAACTAATTTAAACGTGTCAAAAGGTGTTTGTAGATGCCTTTAATACTCTTTTATATAATTTTCAAGCTGTAGAAAACACTGCAAGACCATTAGAATTATTTTGTACATTTTAATTTTCTCTCATTTCGTTTCATACTCAAACTAATTTAAAGGTGTCAAAAGGCGTTTGTAGATGTCATTAATATTCTTTTATATAATTTTCAAGCTGTAGAAAACACTGCAAAACCATTAGAATGATTTTGTACATTTTAATTTTCTCTCATTTCGTTTCATACTCAAACTAATTTAAACGTGTCAAAATGCATTTGTTGATACTATAAATACTCTTTTATATAATTTTCAAGCTGTAGAAAACACTGCAAAACCATTAGAATGATTTCGTACATTTTAATTTTCTCTCATTTCGTTTCATACTCAAACTAATTTAAACGTGTCAAAAGGCGTTTGTAGATGCCATTAATATTCTTTTATATAATTTTCAAGCTGTAGAAAACACTGCAAAACCATTAGAATTATTTTGTACATTTTAATTTTCTTTGAATTCGTTTCATACACAAACTAATTTAAACGTGTCAAAAAACGTTCGTAGATGCTATTAATACTCTTTTATATAATTTTCAAGCTGTAGAAAACACTGCAAAACCATTAGACTGATTTTGTACATTTTAATTTTCTCTCATTTCGTTTCATACTCAAACTAATTTAAACGTGTCAAAAGGCGTTTGTAGATGCTATTAATACTCTTTTATATAATTTACAAGATGTAGAAAACACTGCAAGACCATTAGAATTATTTTGTACATTTTAAGTTTCTCTCATTTCGTTTAATACTCAAACTAATTTAAACGTGTCAAAAGGCGTTAATAGATGCTATTAATACTGTTTTCTATAATTTTCAGGCTGTACAAAACACTGCAAGACCATTAGAATTATTTTGTACATGTTAATTTTCTCTCATTTCGTTTCATACTCAAACTAATTTAAACGTGTCAAAAGGCGTTTGTAGATGCCATTAATATTCTTTTATATAATTTTCAAGCTGTAGAAAACACTGCAAGACCATTAGAATTATTTTGTACATTTTAATTTTCTCTCATTTCGTTTCATACTCAAACTAATTTAAACGTGTCAAAAGGCGTTTGTAGATGCCATTAATATTCTTTTATATAATTTTCAGGCTGTAGAAAACACTGCAAGACCATTAGAATTATTTTGTACATGATAATTTTCTCTCATTTCGTTTCATACTCAAACTAATTTAAACGTGTCAAAGGCGTTTGTAGATGCCATTAATATTCTTTTATATAATTTTCAAGCTGTAGAAAACACTGCAAAACCATTAGAATGATTTTGTACATTTTAATTTTCTCTCATTTTGTTTCATACTCAAACTAATTTAAACGTGTCAAAAAGCGTTTGTAGATGCCATTAATACTCTTTTATATAATTTTCAAGCTGTAGAAAACACTGCAAAACCATTAGAATGATTTTGTACATGTTAATTTTCTCTCATTTCGTTTCATACTCAAACTAATTTAAACGTGTCAAAAGGCGTTTGTAGATGCCATTAATATTCTTTTATATAATTTTCAAGCTGTAGAAAACACTGCAAAACCATTAGAATTATTTTGTACATTTTAATTTTCTCTCATTTCGTTTCATACTCAAACTAATTTAAACGTGTCAAAAGGCGTTTGTAGATGCCATTAATATTCTTTTATATAATTTTCAAGCTGCAGAAAACACTGCAAAACCATTAGAATGATTTTGTACATTTTAATTTTCTCTCATTTCGTTTCATACTCAAACTAATTTAAACGTGTCAAAAGGCGGTTGTAGATGCCATTAATATTCTTTTATATAATTTTCAAGCTGTAGAAAACACTGCAAATCCATTAGAATGATTTTGTACATTTTAATTTTCTCTCATTTCGTTTCATACTCAAACTAATTTAAACGTGTCAAAAGGCGTGTGTAGATGCCATTAATATTTTTTTATATAGTTTTCAAGCTGTAGAAAACACTGCAAAACCATTAGAATGATTTTGTACATTTTAATTTTCTCTCATTTCGTTTCATACTCAAACTAATTTAAACGTGTCAAAAGGCGTTTGTAGATGCCATTAATATTCTTTTATATAGTTTTCAAGCTGTAGAAAACACTGCAAAACCATTAGAATGATTTTGTACATTTTAATTTTCTCTCATTTCGTTTCATACTCAAACTAATTTAAACGTGTCAAAAGGCGTTTATAGATGCTATTAATACAGTTTTATATAATTTTCAAACTGTAAAAAACACTGCAAGACCATTAGAATTATTTTGTACATGTTAATTTTCTCCCATTTCGTTTCATACTCAAACTAATTTAAACGTGTCAAAAAGCGTTTGTAGATGCCATTAATATTCTTTTATATAATTTTCAAGCTGTAGAAAACACTGCAAAACCATTAGAATGATTTTGTACATTTTAATTTTCTCTCATTTCGTTTCATACTCAAACTAATTTAAACGTGTCAAAAGGCGTTTATAGATGCTGTTAATACTGTTTTATATAATTTTCAAGCTGTACAAAACACTGCAAGACCATTAGAATTATTTTGTACATGTTAATTTTCTCTCATTTCGTTTCATACTCAAACTAATTTAAACGTGTCAAAAGGCGTTTGTAGATGCCATTAATATTCTTTTATATAATTTTCAAGCTGTAGAAAACACTGCAAAACCATTAGAATGATTTTGTACATTTTAATTTTCTCTCATTTCGTTTCATACTCAAACTAATTTAAACGTGTCAAAAGGCGTTTATAGATGCTATTAATACTGTTTTATATAATTTTCAAGCTGTACAAAACACTGCAAGACCATTAGAATTATTTTGTACATGTTAATTTTCTCTCATTTCGTTTCATACTCAAACTAATTTAAACGTGTCAAAAGACGTTTGTAGAAGCCATTAATATTCCTTTATATAATTTTCAAGCTGTAGAAAACACTGCAAAACCATTAGAATGATTTTGTACATTTTAATTTTCTCTCATTTCGTTTCATACTCAAACTAATTTAAACGTGTCAAAAGGCGTTTGTAGATGCCATTAATATTCTTTTATATAATTTTCAAGATGCAGAAAACACTGCAAGACCATTAGAATTATTTTGTACATTTTAATTTTCTCTCACTTCGTTTCATACTCAAACTAATTTAAAGGTGTCAAAAGGCGTTTGTAGATGTCATTAATATTCTTTTATATAATTTTCAAGCTGTAGAAAACACTGCAAGACCATTCGAATTATTTTGTACATGTTAATTTTCTCTCATTTCGTTTCATACTCAAACTAATTTAAACGTGTCAAAAGGTGTTTGTAGATGCCTTTAATACTCTTTTATATAATTTTCAAGCTGTAGAAAACACTGCAAAACCATTAGAATGATTTTGTACATTTTAATTTTCTCTCATTTCGTTTCATACTCAAACTAATTTATACGTGTCAAAAGGCGTTTATTGATGCTATTAATACTGTTTTATATAATTTTCAAGCTGTACAAAACACTGCAAGACCATTAGAATTATTTTGTACATGTTAATTTTCTCTCATTTCGTTTCATACTCAAACTAATTTAAACGTGTCAAAAGGCGTTTGTAGATGCCATTAATATTCTTTTATATAATTTTCAAGCTGCAGAAAACACTGCAAGACCATTAGAATTATTTTGTACATTTTAATTTTCTCTCACTTCGTTTCATACTCAAACTAATTTAAAGGTGTCAAAAGGCGTTTGTAGATGTCATTAATATTCTTTTATATAATTTTCAAGCTGTAGAAAACACTGCAAGACCATTCGAATTATTTTGTACATGTTAATTTTCTCTCATTTCGTTTCATACTCAAACTAATTTAAACGTGTCAAAAGGTGTTTGTAGATGCCTTTAATACTCTTTTATATAATTTTCAAGCTGTAGAAAACACTGCAAGACCATTAGAATTATTTTGTACATTTTAATTTTCTCTCATTTCGTTTCATACTCAAACTAATTTAAAGGTGTCAAAAGGCGTTTGTAGATGTCATTAATATTCTTTTATATAATTTTCAAGCTGTAGAAAACACTGCAAAACCATTAGAATGATTTTGTACATTTTAATTTTCTCTCATTTCGTTTCATACTCAAACTAATTTAAACGTGTCAAAATGCATTTGTTGATACTATAAATACTCTTTTATATAATTTTCAAGCTGTAGAAAACACTGCAAAACCATTAGAATGATTTCGTACATTTTAATTTTCTCTCATTTCGTTTCATACTCAAACTAATTTAAACGTGTCAAAAGGCGTTTGTAGATGCCATTAATATTCTTTTATATAATTTTCAAGCTGTAGAAAACACTGCAAAACCATTAGAATTATTTTGTACATTTTAATTTTCTTTGAATTCGTTTCATACACAAACTAATTTAAACGTGTCAAAAAACGTTCGTAGATGCTATTAATACTCTTTTATATAATTTTCAAGCTGTAGAAAACACTGCAAAACCATTAGACTGATTTTGTACATTTTAATTTTCTCTCATTTCGTTTCATACTCAAACTAATTTAAACGTGTCAAAAGGCGTTTGTAGATGCTATTAATACTCTTTTATATAATTTACAAGATGTAGAAAACACTGCAAGACCATTAGAATTATTTTGTACATTTTAAGTTTCTCTCATTTCGTTTAATACTCAAACTAATTTAAACGTGTCAAAAGGCGTTAATAGATGCTATTAATACTGTTTTCTATAATTTTCAGGCTGTACAAAACACTGCAAGACCATTAGAATTATTTTGTACATGTTAATTTTCTCTCATTTCGTTTCATACTCAAACTAATTTAAACGTGTCAAAAGGCGTTTGTAGATGCCATTAATATTCTTTTATATAATTTTCAAGCTGTAGAAAACACTGCAAGACCATTAGAATTATTTTGTACATTTTAATTTTCTCTCATTTCGTTTCATACTCAAACTAATTTAAACGTGTCAAAAGGCGTTTGTAGATGCCATTAATATTCTTTTATATAATTTTCAGGCTGTAGAAAACACTGCAAGACCATTAGAATTATTTTGTACATGATAATTTTCTCTCATTTCGTTTCATACTCAAACTAATTTAAACGTGTCAAAGGCGTTTGTAGATGCCATTAATATTCTTTTATATAATTTTCAAGCTGTAGAAAACACTGCAAAACCATTAGAATGATTTTGTACATTTTAATTTTCTCTCATTTTGTTTCATACTCAAACTAATTTAAACGTGTCAAAAAGCGTTTGTAGATGCCATTAATACTCTTTTATATAATTTTCAAGCTGTAGAAAACACTGCAAAACCATTAGAATGATTTTGTACATGTTAATTTTCTCTCATTTCGTTTCATACTCAAACTAATTTAAACGTGTCAAAAGGCGTTTGTAGATGCCATTAATATTCTTTTATATAATTTTCAAGCTGTAGAAAACACTGCAAAACCATTAGAATTATTTTGTACATTTTAATTTTCTCTCATTTCGTTTCATACTCAAACTAATTTAAACGTGTCAAAAGGCGTTTGTAGATGCCATTAATATTCTTTTATATAATTTTCAAGCTGCAGAAAACACTGCAAAACCATTAGAATTATTTTGTACATTTTAATTTTCTCTCATTTCGTTTTATACTCAAACTAATTTAAACGTGTCAAAAGGCGTTTGTAGATGCTATTAATACACTTTTATATAATTTTCAAGCTGTAGAAAACACTGCAAAACCATTAGAATGATTTTGTACATTTTAATTTTCTCTCATTTCGTTTCATACTCAAACTAATTTAAACGTGTCAAAAGGCGGTTGTAGATGCCATTAATATTCTTTTATATAATTTTCAAGCTGTAGAAAACACTGCAAATCCATTAGAATGATTTTGTACATTTTAATTTTCTCTCATTTCGTTTCATACTCAAACTAATTTAAACGTGTCAAAAGGCGTGTGTAGATGCCATTAATATTCTTTTATATAGTTTTCAAGCTGTAGAAAACACTGCAAAACCATTAGAATGATTTTGTACATTTTAATTTTCTCTCATTTCGTTTCATATTCAAACTAATTTAAACGTGTCAAAAGGCGTTTGTAGATGCCACTAATATTTTTTTATATAATTTTCAAGCTGTAGAAAACACTGCAAAACCATTAGAATGATTTTGTACATTTTAATTTTCTCTCATTTCGTTTCATACTCAAACTAATTTAAACGTGTCAAAAGGCGTTTATAGATGCTATTAATACAGTTTTATATAATTTTCAAGCTGTAAAAAACACTGCAAAACCATTAGAATTATTTTGTACATTTTAATTTTCTCTCATTTCGTTTTATACTCAAACTAATTTAAACGTGTCAAAAGGCGTTTGTAGATGCTATTAATACACTTTTATATAATTTTCAAGCTGTAAAAAACACTGCAAGACCATTAGAATTATTTTGTACATGTTAATTTTCTCCCATTTCGTTTCATACTCAAACTAATTTAAAAGTGTCAGAAAGCGTTTGTAGATGCCATTAATATTCTTTTATATAATTTTCAAGCTGTAGAAAACACTGCAAAACCATTAGAATGATTTTGTGCATTTTAATTTTCTCTCATTTCGTTTCATACTCAAACTAATTTAAACGTGTCAAAAGGCGTTTATAGATGCTGTTAATACTGTTTTATATAATTTTCAAGCTGTACAAAACACTGCAAGACCATTAGAATTATTTTGTACATGTTAATTTTCTCTCATTTCGTTTCATACTCAAACTAATTTAAACGTGTCAAAAGGCGTTTGTAGATGCCATTAATATTCTTTTATATAATTTTCAAGCTGTAGAAAACACTGCAAAACCATTAGAATGATTTTGTACATTTTAATTTTCTCTCATTTCGTTTCATACTCAAACTAATTTAAACGTGTCAAAAGGCGTTTATAGATGCTATTAATACTGTTTTATATAATTTTCAAGCTGTACAAAACACTGCAAGACCATTAGAATTATTTTGTACATGTTAATTTTCTCTCATTTCGTTTCATACTCAAACTAATTTAAACGTGTCAAAAGACGTTTGTAGAAGCCATTAATATTCCTTTATATAATTTTCAAGCTGTAGAAAACACTGCAAAACCATTAGAATGATTTTGTACATTTTAATTTTCTCTCATTTCGTTTCATACTCAAACTAATTTAAACGTGTAAAAAGGCGTTTATAGTTGCTATTAATACTGTTTTATATAATTTTCAAGCTGTACAAAACACTGCAAGACCATTAGAATTATTGTGTACATTTTAATTTTCTCTCATTTCGTTTCATACTCAAACTAATTTAAACGTGTCAAAAGGCGTTTGTAGATGCCATTAATATTCTTTTATATAATTTTCAAGCTGTAGAAAAGACTGCAAAACCATTAGAATGATGTTGTACATTTTAATTTTCTCTCATTTCGTTTCATACTCAAACTAATTTATACGTGTCAAAAGGCGTTTATTGATGCTATTAATACTGTTTTATATAATTTTCAAGCTGTACAAAACACTGCAAGACCATTAGAATTATTTTGTACATGTTAATTTTCTCTCATTTCGTTTCATACTCAAACTAATTTAAACGTGTCAAAAGGCGTTTGTAGATGCCATTAATATTCTTTTATATAATTTTCAAGATGTAGAAAACACTGCAAAACCATTAGAATGATTTTGTACATTTTAATTTTCTCTCATTTCGTTTCATACTCAAACTAATTTAAACGTGTCAAAAGGCGTTTGTAGATGCCATTAATATTCTTTTATATAAATTTCAAGCTGTAGAAAACACTGCAAAACCATTAGAATGATTTTGTACATTTTAATTTTCTCTCATTTCGTATCATACTCAAACTAATTTAAACGTGTCAAAAGGCGTTTATAGATGCTATTAATACTGTTTTATATAATTTTCAAGCTGTACAAGACACTGCAAGACCATTAGAATTATTTTGTACATTTTAATTTTCTCTCATTTCGTTTCATACTCAAACTAATTTAAACGTGTCAAAAGGCGTTTGTAGAAACCATTAATATTCTTTTATATAATTTTCAAGCTGTAGAAAACACTGCAAAACCAATAGAATGATTTTGTACATTTTAATTTTCTCTCATTTCGTTTCATACTCAAACTAATTTAAACGTGTCAAAAGGCGTTTATAGATGCTATTAATAGTGTTTTATATAATTTTCAAGCTGTACAAAACACTGCAAGACCATTAGAATTATTTTGTACATGTTAATTTTCTCTCATTTCGTTTCATACTCAAACTAATTTAAACGTGTCAAAATTCATTTGTAGATGCCATTAATATTCTTTTATATAATTTTAAAGATGTAGAAAACACTGCAAGACCATTAGAATTATTTTGTACATTTTAAGTTTCTCTCATTTCGTTTCATACTCAAACTAATTTAAACGTGTCAAAAGGCGTTTATAGATGCTATTAATAGTGTTTTATATAATTTTCAAGCTGTACAAAACACTGCAAGACCATTAGAATTATTTTGTACATGTTAATTTTCTCTCATTTCGTTTCATACTCAAACTAATTTAAACGTGTCAAAAGGCGTTTGTAGATGCTATTAATACTCTTTTATATAATTTTAAAGATGTAGAAAATACTGCAAGACCATTAGAATTATTTTAATAATAATAATATTTATTCAACGGGCGATAACCCACAAATTACACATATAATTAACACATATAATTAACAATACAAATGTATATCTGATTAGTGAAGTTATAATAATTATTACACATTACATTGGCGGTTATGAGTTAGATAATATTTAAGGTTAGACATTGAACATGTGAAAACATCTATTTCAATAGAGTTGGCGTGCGACATCATTCTATTGATGGCAGAGTGTTGTCCATATAGAGTCCGGTGGTGCTCAAGAGCGAAGGTACTCGAATGTCTCAAGGGCCTACTAGGTACATGAATATTTATTAGGCGTAACAGCTCGGGGCAGTCTATTTTGTTATTGACTAATTTATAGACGAGAATTATATCAAAAAATTTTCGTCTCAGATGTAGTGATTTCATGTCTAGCATATTGAATAAATCGTTATAATCAATTGACTCAAGTGGTATGACCAGCTTATATGCAATATACCTTAGAAATTTGCGTTGCACTCGTTCAAGCTTTTCCACGTGAACTGCATAATAGGGAGACCAGACACATGATCCATATTCCAGGTGGGATCTAACTAGAGAAAAATATAAAATTTTTACCGTATTTACGTTATTAAAGTCTTTGGTACTTCTTAATACAAATCCAAGCAGTTTAAGCGCCTTATTACATTGCGTGTAGATGTGCTTCACAAATGTCAATTTTCTGTCAAATAAGACTCCTAAATCTTTTATTATTGTGACATTTTCAATGCTAGATCCGTTAAGATAGTAATCGTTGTGATTAATTAAATTAGAGCGGCTAAATTGAATATATTTGCATTTAGAAACATTTAAGTGCATTTTGTTGGTTGAGCACCAATCTGAAAATCTATGCAGATCTTCTTGCAGTTTTTGACACGATAAGTTAGAATCATCAGTCATAATGATTTTTAAATCATCTGCGTACAGTAGCACGTCGCTATAATGAAAGCACTTAATGACGTCGTTAATAAAGACATTAAAGAGTAAAGGAGCCAGGTGTCTTCCTTGAGGAACCCCTGATGTAACATGAATAGGGTTCGAACGATAGGTTTTAATTTTTTTTATTTGAGTGCGATTGATTAAGTACGAATGAATCCAAGAAAGAACATGTCCTGAAATGCCAAAACCAGCTAATTTTCTTATAAGTAGCTTGTGATTAACTTTATCGAACGCCTTGGAGAAGTCCGTGTATATGACGTCCACTGACGTGCCATTTTCCAAGGCTTCCGACAAAGTGTGATGAAACAGCAACAAATTAGTAACTGTGGATCGCCCCTGTGTAAATCCATGCTGCTTAGTAGTAATAACATTTTTAAACACAGATGTTAGAAAATCCGTTATTATAGCTTCGAATATTTTAGAGAAATGAGAAGCAAGGGAAATTGGACGATAGTTCGTTACATCACTCCTATTGCCTGTATTTTTGAATATTGGTGTTATGTAAGAGGACTTCCATACAGAGGGGAATGTACATTTTAAGTTTCTCTCATTTCGTTTCATACTCAAATTAATTTAAACGCGTCAAAAGGCGTTTGTAGATGCCATTAATACTCTTTTATATAATTTTCAAGCTGTAGAAAACACTGCAAAACCATTAGAATTATTTTGTACATTTTAATTTTCTCTTATTTCGTTTCATACTCAAATTAATTTAAACGCGTCAAAAAGCGTTTGTAGATGTGATTAATACTCTTTTATATAATTTTCAAGCTGTAGAAAACACTGCAAGACCATTAGAATTATTTTGTACATTTTAATTTTCTCTCATTTCGTTTCATACTCAAACTAATTTAAAGGTGTCAAAAGGCGTTTGTAGATGTCATTAATATTCTTTTATATAATTTTCAAGCTGTAGAAAACACTGCAAGTTCATTCGAATTATTTGTACATGTTAATTTTCTCTCATTTCGTTTCATACTCAAACTAATTTAAACGTGTCAAAAGGCGTTTGTAGATGCCATTAATATTCTTTTATATAATTTTCAAGCTGTAGAAAACACTGCAAAACCATTAGAATGATTTTGTACATTTTAATTTTCTCTCATTTCGTTTCATACTCAAACTAATTTAAACGTGTCAAAATGCATTTGTTGATGCCATGAATACTCTTTTATATAATTTTCAAGCTGTAGAAAATACTGCAAATCCATTAGAATGATTTCGTACATTTTAATTTTCTCTCATTTCGTTTCATACTCAAACTAATTTAAACGTGTCAAAAGGCGTTTGTAGATGCCATTAATATTTTTTTATATAATTTTCAAGATGTAGAAAACACTGCAAAACCATTAGAATTATTTTGTACATTTTAATTTTCTCTCAATTCGTTTCATACTCAAACTAATTCAAACGTGTCAAAAGGCGTTCGTAGATGCTATTAATACTCTTTTATATAATTTTCAAGCTGTAGAAAACACTGCAAAACCATTAGAATGATTTTGTCCATTTTAATTTTCTCTCATTTCGTTTCATACTCAAACTAATTTAAACGTGTCAAAAGGCGTTTGTAGATGCTATTAATACTCTTTTATATAATTTTCAAGATGTAGAAAACACTGCAAGACCATTAGAATTATTTTGTGCATTTTAAGTTTCTCTCATTTCGTTTAATACTCAAACTAATTTAAACGTGTCAAAAGGCGTTTATAGATGCTATTAATACTGTTTTCTATAATTTTCAAGCTGTACAAAACACTGCAAGACCATTAGAATTATTTTGTACATTTTAATTTTCTCTCATTTCGTTTCATACTCAAACTAATTTAAACGTGTCAAAAGGCGTTTGTAGATGCCATTAATATTCTTTTATATAATCTTCAAGCTGTAGAAAACACTGCAAGACCATTAGAATTATTTTGTACATGATAATTTTCTCTCATTTCGTTTCATACTCAAACTAATTTAAACGTGTCAAAGGCGTTTGTAGATGCCATTAATATTCTTTTATATAATTTTCAAGCTGTAGAAAACACTGCAAAACCATTAGAAGGATTTTGTACATTTTAATTTTCTCTCATTTCGTTTCATACTCAAACTAAGTTAAACGTGTCAAAAAGCGTTTGTAGATGCCATTAATACTCTTTTATATAATTTTCAAGCTGTAGAAAAGACTGCAAAACCATTAGAATGATTTTGTTCATCTTAATTTTCTCTCATTTCGTTTCATACTCAAACTAATTTAAACGTGTCAAAAGGCGTTTGTAGATGCCATTAATATTCTTTTATATAATTTTCAAGCTGTAGAAAACACTGCAAAACCATTAGAATTATTTTGTACATTTTAATTTTCTCTCATTTCGTTTCATACTCAAACTAATTTAAACGTGTCAAAAGGCGTTTGTAGATGCCATTAATATTCTTTTATATAATTTTCAAGCTGTAGAAAACACTGCAAACCCATTAGAATGATTTTGTACATGTTAATTTTCTCTCATTTCGTTTCATACTCAAACTAATTTAAACGTGTCAAAAGGCGTTTGTAGATGCCATTAATATTCTTTTATATAATTTTCAAGCTGTAGAAAACACTGCAAAACCATTAGAATTATTTTGTACATTTTAATTTTCTCTCATTTCGTTTCATACTCAAACTAATTTAAACGTGTCAAAAGGCGTTTGTAGATGCCATTAATATTATTTTATATAATTTTCAAGCTGTAGAACACACTGCAAAACCATTAGAATGATTTTGTACATTTTAATTTTCTCTCATTTCGTTTCATACTCAAACTAATTTAAACGCGTCAAAAGGCGTTTGTAGATGCCATTATTATTCTTTTATATAACTTTCAAGCTGTAGAAAACACTTCAAAACCATTAGAATGATTTTGTACATTTTAATTTTCTCTCATTTCGTTTCATACTCAAACTAATTTAAACGTGCCAAAAGGCGTTAATAGATGCTATTAATACTGTTTTATATAATTTTCAAGCTGTACAAAACACTGCAAGACCATTAGAATTATTTTGTACATTTTAATTTTCTCTCATTTCGTTTCATACTCAAACTAATTTAAACGTGTCAAAAGGCGTTTGTAGATGCTATTAATACAGTTTTATATAATTTTCAAGCTGTAGAAAACACTGCAAAACCATTAGAATTATTTTGTACATTTTAATTTTCTCTCATTTCGTTTTATACTCAAACTAATTTATACGTGTCAAAAGGCGTTTGTAGATGCCATTAATATTCTTTTATATAATTTTCAAGCTGTAGAAAACACTGCAAAGCCATTAGAATTATTTTGTACATTTTAATTTTCTCTCATTTCGTTTCATACTCAAACTAATTTAAACGTGTCAAAAGGCGTTTGTAGATGCCATTAATATTCTTTTATATAATTTTCAAGCTGTAGAAAACACTGCAAAACCATTAGAATGATTTTGTACATTTTAATTTTCTCTCATTTCGTTTCATACTCAAACTAATTTAAACGTGTCAAAAGGCGTTTGTAGATGCCATTAATATTCTTTTATATAATTTTCAAGCTGTAGAAAACACTGCAAAACCATTAGAATGATTTTGTACATGTTAATTTTCTCTCATTTCGTTTCATACTCAAACTAATTTAAACGTGTCAAAAGGCGTTTGTAGATGCCATTAATATTCTTTTATATAATTTTCAAGCTGTAGAAAACACTGCAAAACCATTAGAATTATTTTTTACATTTTAATTTTCTCTCATTCCGTTTCATACTCAAACTAATTTAAACGTGTCAAAAGGCGTTTGTAGATGCCATTAATATTCTTTTATATAATTTTCAAGCTGTAGAAAACACTGCAAAACCATTAGAATGATTTTGTACATGTTAATTTTCTCTCATTTCGTTTTATAATCAAACTAATTTAAACGTGTCAAAAGGCGTTTGTAGATGCCATTAATACTCTTTTATATAATTTTCAAGCTGTAGAAAACACTGCAAAACCATTAGAATTATTTTGTACATTTTAATTTTCTCTTATTTCGTTTCATACTCAAATTAATTTAAACGCGTCAAAAGGCGTTTGTAGATGTCATTAATACTCTTTTATATAATTTTCAAGCTGTAGAAAACACTGCAAAACCATTAGAATTATTTTGTACATTTTAATTTTCTCTCATTTCGTTTCATACTCAAACTAATTTAAACGTGTCAAAAGGCGTTTGTAGATGCCTTTAATACTCTTTTATATAATTTTCAAGCTGTAGAAAACACTGCAAGACCATTAGAATTATTTTGTACATTTTAATTTTCTCTCATTTCGTTTCATACTCAAACTAATTTAAAGGTGTCAAAAGGCGTTTGTAGATGTCATTAATATTCTTTTATATAATTTTCAAGCTGTAGAAAACACTGCAAGATCATTCGAATTATTTTGTACATGTTAATTTTCTCTCATTTTGTTTCATACTCAAACTAATTTAAACGTGTCAAAAGGCGTTTGTAGATGCCATTAATATTCTTTTATATAATTTTCAAGCTGTAGAAAACACTGCAAAACCATTAGAATGATTTTGTACATTTTAATTTTCTCTCATTTCGTTTCATACTCAAACTAATTTAAACGTGTCAAAATGCATTTGTTGATGCCATGAATACTCCTATATATAATTTTCAAGCTGTAGAAAACACTGCAAATCCATTAGAATGATTTCGTACATTTTAATTTTCTCTCATTTCGTTTCATACTCAAACTAATTTAAACGTGTCAAAAGGCGTTTGTAGATGCCATTAATATTCTTTTATATAATTTTCAAGCTGTAGAAAACACTGCAAAACCATTAGAATTATTTTGTACATTTTAATTTTCTCTCAATTCGTTTCATACTCAAACTAATTTAAACGTGTCAAAAGGCGTTCGTAGATGCTATTAATACTCTTTTATATAATTTTCAAGCTGTAGAAAACACTGCAAAACCATTAGAATGATTTTGTACATTTTAATTTTCTCTCATTTCGTTTCATACTTAAACTAATTTAAACGTGTCAAAAGGCGTTTGTAGATGCTATTAATACTCTTTTATATAATTTTCAAGATGTAGAAAACACTGCAAGTACATTAGAATTATTTTGTACAATTTAAGTTTCTCTCATTTCGTTTAATACTCAAACTAATTTAAACGTGTCAAAAGGCGTTTATAGATGCTATTACTACTGTTTTCTATAATTTTCAAGCTGTACAAAACACTGCAAGACCATTAGAATTATTTTGTACATGTTAATTTTCTCTCATTTCGTTTCATACTCAAACTAATTTAAACGTGTCAAAAGGCGTTTGTAGATGCCATTAATATTCTTTTATATAATTTTCAAGCTGTAGAAAACACTGCAAGACCATTAGAATTATTTGGTACATTTTAATTTTCTCTCATTTCGTTTCATACTCAAACTAATTTAAACGTGTCAAAAGGCGTTTGTAGATGCCATTAATATTCTTTTATATAATCTTCAAGCTGTAGAAAACACTGCAAGACCATTAGAATTATTTTGTACATGATAATTTTCTCTCATTTCGTTTCATACTCAAACTAATTTAAACGTGTCAAAGTCGTTTGTAGATGCCATTAATATTCTTTTATATAATTTTCAAGCTGTAGAAAACACTGCAAAACCATTAGAATGATTTTGTACATTTTAATTTTCTCTCATTTCGTTTCATACTCAAACTAATTTAAACGTGTCAAAAAGCGTTTGTAGATGCCATTAATACTCTTTTATATAATTTTCAAGCTGTAGAAAACACTGCAAAACCATTAGAATTATTTTGTACATTTTAATTTTCTCTTATTTCGTTTCATACTCAAATTAATTTAAACGCGTCAAAAGGCGTTTGTAGATGCCATTAATACTCTTTTATATAATTTTCAAGCTGTAGAAAACACTGCAAAACCATTAGAATTATTTTGTACATTTAAATTTTCTCTTATTTCGTTTCATACTCAAACTAATTTAAACGTGTCAAAAGGCGTTTGTAGATGCCATTAATACTCTTTTATATAATTTTCAAGCTGTAGAAAACACTGAAAAACCATTACAATTATTTTGTACATTTTAATTTTCTCTCATTTCGTTTTATACTCAAACTAATTTAAACGTGTCAAAAGGCGTTTGTAGATGCCATTAATATTCTTTTATATAATTTTCAAGCTGTAGAAAACACTGCAAAGCCATTAGAATTATTTTGTACATGTTAATTTTCTCTCATTTCGTTTTATACTCAAACTAATTTAAACGTGTCAAAAGGCGTTTGTAGATGCCATTAATACTCTTTTATATAATTTTCAAGCTGTAGAAAACACTGCAAAACCATTAGAATTATTTTGTAGATTTTAATTTTCTCTTATTTCGTTTCATACTCAAATTAATTTAAACGCGTCAAAAGGCGTTTTTAGATGTCATTAATACTCTTTTATATAATTTTCAAGCTGTAGAAAACACTGCAAAACCATTAGAATTATTTTGTACATTTTAATTTTCTCTCATTTCGTGTCATACTCAAACTAATTTAAACGTGTCAAAAGGCGTTTGTAGATGCCATTAATATTCTTTTATATAATTTTCAAGCTGTAGAAAACACTGCAAAACCATTAGAATGATTTTGTACATGTTAATTTTCTCTCATTTCGTTTCATACTCAAACTAATTTAAACGTGTCAAAAGGCGTTTGTAGATGCCATTAATACTCTTTTATATAATTTTCAAGCTGTAGAAAACATTGCAAAACCATTAGAATTATTTTGTACATTTTAATTTTCTCTTATTTCGTTTCATACTCAAATTAATTTAAACGCGTCAAAAGGCGTTTGTAGATGTCATTAATACTCTTTTATATAATTTTCAAGCTGTAGAAAACACTGCAAAACCATTAGAATTATTTTGTACATTTTAATTTTCTCTCATTTCGTTTCATACTCAAACTAATTTAAACGTGTCAAAAGGCGTTTGTAGATGCCTTTAATACTCTTTTATATAATTTTCAAGCTGTAGAAAACACTGCAAGACCATTAGAATTATTTTGTACATTTTAATTTTCTCTCATTTCGTTTCATACTCAAACTAATTTAAAGGTGTCAAAAGGCGTTTGTAGATGTCATTAATATTCTTTTATATAATTTTCAAGCTGTAGAAAACACTGCAAGATCATTCGAATTATTTTGTACATGTTAATTTTCTCTCATTTTGTTTCATACTCAAACTAATTTAAACGTATCAAAAGGCGTTTGTAGATGCCATTAATATTCTTTTATATAATTTTCAAGCTGTAGAAAACACTGCAAAACCATTAGAATGATTTTGTACATTTTAATTTTCTCTCATTTCGTTTCATACTCAAACTAATTTAAACGTGTCAAAATGCATTTGTTGATGCCATGAATACTCTTTTATATAATTTTCAAGCTGTAGAAAACACTGCAAAACCATTAGAATTATTTTGTACATTTTAATTTTCTCTCAATTCGTTTCATACTCAAACTAATTTAAACGTGTCAAAAGGCGTTCGTAGATGCTATTAATACTCTTTTATATAATTTTCAAGCTGTAGAAAACACTGCAAAACCATTAGAATGATTTTGTACATTTTAATTTTCTCTCATTTCGTTTCATACTTAAACTAATTTAAACGTGTCAAAAGGCGTTTGTAGATGCTATTAATACTCTTTTATATAATTTTCAAGATGTAGAAAACACTGCAAGTACATTAGAATTATTTTGTACAATTTAAGTTTCTCTCATTTCGTTTAATACTCAAACTAATTTAAACGTGTCAAAAGGCGTTTATAGATGCTATTACTACTGTTTTCTATAATTTTCAAGCTGTACAAAACACTGCAAGACCATTAGAATTATTTTGTACATGTTAATTTTCTCTCATTTCGTTTCATACTCAAACTAATTTAAACGTGTCAAAAGGCGTTTGTAGATGCCATTAATATTCTTTTATATAATTTTCAAGCTGTAGAAAACACTGCAAGACCATTAGAATTATTTTGTACATTTTAATTTTCTCTCATTTCGTTTCATACTCAAACTAATTTAAACGTGTCAAAAGGCGTTTGTAGATGCCATTAATATTCTTTTATATAATCTTCAAGCTGTAGAAAACACTGCAAGACCATTAGAATTATTTTGTACATGATAATTTTCTCTCATTTCGTTTCATACTCAAACTAATTTAAACGTGTCAAAGGCGTTTGTAGATGCCATTAATATTCTTTTATATATTTTCAAGCTGTAGAAAACACTGCAAAACCATTAGAATGATTTTGTACATTTTAATTTTCTCTCATTTCGTTTCATACTCAAACTAATTTAAACGTGTCAAAAAGCGTTTGTAGATGCCATTAATACTCTTTTATATAATTTTCAAGCTGTAGAAAACACTGCAAAACCATTAGAATTATTTTGTACATTTTAATTTTCTCTTATTTCGTTTCATACTCAAATTAATTTAAACGCGTCAAAAGGCGTTTGTAGATGCCATTAATACTCTTTTATATAATTTTCAAGCTGTAGAAAACACTGCAAAACCATTAGAATTATTTTGTACATTTAAATTTTCTCTTATTTCGTTTCATACTCAAACTAATTTAAACGTGTCAAAAGGCGTTTGTAGATGCCATTAATACTCTTTTATATAATTTTCAAGCTGTAGAAAACACTGAAAAACCATTACAATTATTTTGTACATTTTAATTTTCTCTCATTTCGTTTTATACTCAAACTAATTTAAACGTGTCAAAAGGCGTTTGTAGATGCCATTAATATTCTTTTATATAATTTTCAAGCTGTAGAAAACACTGCAAAGCCATTAGAATTATTTTGTACATGTTAATTTTCTCTCATTTCGTTTTATACTCAAACTAATTTAAACGTGTCAAAAGGCGTTTGTAGATGCCATTAATACTCTTTTATATAATTTTCAAGCTGTAGAAAACACTGCAAAACCATTAGAATTATTTTGTACATTTTAATTTTCTCTCATTTCGTTTCATACTCAAACTAATTTAAACGTGTCAAAAGGCGTTTGTAGATGCCTTTAATACTCTTTTATATAATTTTCAAGCTGTAGAAAACACTGCAAGACCATTAGAATTATTTTGTACATTTTAATTTTCTCTCATTTCGTTTCATACTCAAACTAATTTAAAGGTGTCAAAAGGCGTTTGTAGATGTCATTAATATTCTTTTATATAATTTTCAAGCTGTAGAAAACACTGCAAGATCATTTGAATTATTTTGTACATTTTAATTTTCTCTTATTTCGTTTCATACTCAAATTAATTTAAACGCGTCAAAAGGCGTTTGTAGATGCCATTAATACTCTTTTATATAATTTTCAAGCTGTAGAAAACACTGCAAAACCATTAGAATTATTTTGTACATTTAAATTTTCTCTTATTTCGTTTCATACTCAAACTAATTTAAACGTGTCAAAAGGCGTTTGTAGATGCCATTAATACTCTTTTATATAATTTTCAAGCTGTAGAAAACACTGAAAAACCATTACAATTATTTTGTACATTTTAATTTTCTCTCATTTCGTTTTATACTCAAACTAATTTAAACGTGTCAAAAGGCGTTTGTAGATGCCATTAATATTCTTTTATATAATTTTCAAGCTGTAGAAAACACTGCAAAGCCATTAGAATTATTTTGTACATGTTAATTTTCTCTCATTTCGTTTTATACTCAAACTAATTTAAACGTGTCAAAAGGCGTTTGTAGATGCCATTAATACTCTTTTATATAATTTTCAAGCTGTAGAAAACACTGCAAAACCATTAGAATTATTTTGTACATTTTAATTTTCTCTCATTTCGTTTCATACTCAAACTAATTTAAACGTGTCAAAAGGCGTTTGTAGATGCCTTTAATACTCTTTTATATAATTTTCAAGCTGTAGAAAACACTGCAAGACCATTAGAATTATTTTGTACATTTTAATTTTCTCTCATTTCGTTTCATACTCAAACTAATTTAAAGGTGTCAAAAGGCGTTTGTAGATGTCATTAATATTCTTTTATATAATTTTCAAGCTGTAGAAAACACTGCAAGATCATTTGAATTATTTTGTACATGTTAATTTTCTCTCATTTTGTTTCATACTCAAACTAATTTAAACGTGTCAAAAGGCGTTTGTAGATGCCATTAATATTCTTTTATATAATTTTCAAGCTGTAGAAAACACTGCAAAACCATTAGAATGATTTTGTACATTTTAATTTTCTCTCATTTCGTTTCATACTCAAACTAATTTAAACGTGTCAAAATGCATTTGTTGATGCCATGAATACTCTTTTATATAATTTTCAAGCTGCAGAAAACTCTGCAAATCCATTAGAATGATTTCGTACATTTTAATTTTCTCTCAATTCGTTTCATACTCAAACTAATTTAAACGTGTCAAAAGGCGTTCGTAGATGCTATTAATACCCTTTTATATAATTTTCAAGCTGTAGAAAACACTGCAAAACCATTAGAATGATTTTGTACATTTTAATTTTCTCTCATTTCGTTTCATACTTAAACTAATTTAAACGTGTCAAAAGGCGTTTGTAGATGCTATTAATACTCTTTTATATAATTTTCAAGATGTAGAAAACACTGCAAGTACATTAGAATTATTTTGTACAATTTAAGTTTCTCTCATTTCGTTTAATACTCAAACTAATTTAAACGTGTCAAAAGGCGTTTATAGATGCTATTACTACTGTTTTCTATAATTTTCAAGCTGTACAAAACACTGCAAGACCATTAGAATTATTTTGTACATGTTAATTTTCTCTCATTTCGTTTCATACTCAAACTAATTTAAACGTGTCAAAAGGCGTTTGTAGATGCCATTAATAATCTTTTATATAATTTTCAAGCTGTAGAAAACACTGCAAATCCATTAGAATGATTTCGTACATTTTAATTTTCTCTCATTTCGTTTCATACTCAAACTAATTTAAACGTGTCAAAAGGCGTTTGTAGATGCCATTAATATTCTTTTATATAATTTTCAAGCTGTAGAAAACACTGCAAAACCATTAGAATTATTTTGTACATTTTAATTTTCTCTCAATTCGTTTCATACTCAAACTAATTTAAACGTGTCAAAAGGCGTTTGTAGATGCTATTAATACTCTTTTATATAATTTTCAAGATGTAGAAAACACTGCAAGACCATTAGAATTATTTTGTACATTTTAAGTTTTTCTCATTTCGTTTAATACTCAAACTAATTTAAACGTGTCAAAAGGCGTTTATAGATGCTATTAATATTGTTTTCTATAATTTTCAAGCTGTACAAAACACTGCAAGACCATTAGAATTATTTTGTACATGTTAATTTTCTCTCATTTCGTTTCATACTCAAACTAATTTAAACGTGTCAAAAGGCGTTTGTAGATGCCATTAATATTCTTTTATATAATTTTCAAGCTGTAGAAAACACTGCAAGACCATTAGAATTATTTTGTACATTTTAATTTTCTCTCATTTCGTTTCATACTCAAACTAATTTAAACGTGTCAAAAGGCGTTTGTAGATGCCATTAATATTCTTTTATATAATCTTCAAGCTGTAGAAAACACTGCAAGACCATTAGAATTATTTTGTACATGATAATTTTCTCTCATTTCGTTTCATACTCAAACTAATTTAAACGTGTCAAAGGCGTTTGTAGATGCCATTAATATTCTTTTATATAATTTTCAAGCTGTAGAAAACACTGCAAAACCATTAGAATGATTTTGTACATTTTAATTTTCTCTCATTTCGTTTCATACTCAAACTAATTTAAACGTGTCAAAAAGCGTTTGTAGATGCCATTAATACTCTTTTATATAATTTTCAAGCTGTAGAAAACACTGCAAAACCATTAGAATTATTTTGTACATTTTAATTTTCTCTTATTTCGTTTCATACTCAAATTAATTTAAACGCGTCAAAAGGCGTTTGTAGATGCCATTAATACTCTTTTATATAATTTTCAAGCTGTAGAAAACACTGCAAAACCATTAGAATTATTTTGTACATTTAAATTTTCTCTTATTTCGTTTCATACTCAAACTAATTTAAACGTGTCAAAAGGCGTTTGTAGATGCCATTAATACTCTTTTATATAATTTTCAAGCTGTAGAAAACACTGAAAAACCATTACAATTATTTTGTACATTTTAATTTTCTCTCATTTCGTTTTATACTCAAACTAATTTAAACGTGTCAAAAGGCGTTTGTAGATGCCATTAATATTCTTTTATATAATTTTCAAGCTGTAGAAAACACTGCAAAGCCATTAGAATTATTTTGTACATGTTAATTTTCTCTCATTTCGTTTTATACTCAAACTAATTTAAACGTGTCAAAAGGCGTTTGTAGATGCCATTAATACTCTTTTATATAATTTTCAAGCTGTAGAAAACACTGCAAAACCATTAGAATTATTTTGTACATTTTAATTTTCTCTTATTTCGTTTCATACTCAAATTAATTTAAACGCGTCAAAAGGCGTTTTTAGATGTCATTAATACTCTTTTATATAATTTTCAAGCTGTAGAAAACACTGCAAAACCATTAGAATTATTTTGTACATTTAATTTTCTCTCATTTCGTTTCATACTCAAACTAATTTAAACGTGTCAAAAGGCGTTTGTAGATGCCTTTAATACTCTTTTATATAATTTTCAAGCTGTAGAAAACACTGCAAGACCATTAGAATTATTTTGTACATTTTAATTTTCTCTCATTTCGTTTCATACTCAAACTAATTTAAAGGTGTCAAAAGGCGTTTGTAGATGTCATTAATATTCTTTTATATAATTTTCAAGCTGTAGAAAACACTGCAAGATCATTTGAATTATTTTGTACATGTTAATTTTCTATCATTTCGTTTCATACTCAAACTAATTTAAACGTGTCAAAAGGCGTTTGTAGATGCCATTAATATTCTTTTATATAATTTTCAAGCTGTAGAAAACACTGCAAAACCATTAGAATGATTTTGTACATTATAATTTTCTCTCATTTCGTTTCATACTCAAACTAATTTAAACGTGTCAAAATGCATTTGTTGATGCCATGAATACTCTTTTATATAATTTTCAAGCTGTAGAAAACTCTGCAAATCCATTAGAATGATTTCGTACATTTTAATTTTCTCTCAATTCGTTTCATACTCAAACTAATTTAAACGTGTCAAAAGGCGTTCGTAGATGCTATTAATACTCTTTTATATAATTTTCAAGCTGTAGAAAACACTGCAAAACCATTAGAATGATTTTGTACATTTTAATTTTCTCTCATTTCGTTTCATACTCAAACTAATTTAAACGTGTCAAAAGGCGTTTGTAGATGCCATTAATATTCTTTTATATAATTTTCAAGCTGTAGAAAACACTGCAAGACCATTAGAATTATTTTGTACATTTTAAGTTTTTCTCATTTCGTTTAATACTCAAACTAATTTAAACGTGTCAAAAGGCGTTTATAGATGCTATTAATATTGTTTTCTATAATTTTCAAGCTGTACAAAACACTGCAAGACCATTAGAATTATTTTGTACATGTGAATTTTCTCTCATTTCGTTTCATACTCAAACTAATTTAAACGTGTCAAAAGGCGTTTGTAGATGCCATTAATATTCTTTTATATAATTTTCAAGCTGTAGAAAACACTGCAAGACCATTAGAATAATTTTGTACATTTTAATTTTCTCGTCATTTCGTTTCATACTCAAACTAATTTAAACGTGTCAAAAGGCGTTTGTGGATGCCATTAATATTCTTTTATATAATCTTCAAGCTATAGAAAACACTGCAAGACCATTAGAATTATTTTGTACATGATAATTTTCTCTCATTTCGTTTCATACTCAAACTAATTTAAACGTGTCAAAGGCGTTTGTAGATGCCATTAATATTCTTTTATATAATTTTCAAGCTGTAGAAAATACTGCAAAACCATTAGAATGATTATGTACATTTTAATTTTCTCTCATTTCGTTTCATACTCAAACTAATTTAAACGTGTCAAAAAGCGTTTGTAGATGCCATTAATACTCTTTTATATAATTTTCAAGCTGTAGAAAACACTGCAAATCCATTAGAATGATTTTGTACATGTTAATTTTCTCTCATTTCGTTTCATACTCAAAATAATTTAAACGTGTCAAAAGGCGTTTGTAGATGCCATTAATAGTCTTTTATATAATTTTCAAGCTGTAGAAAACACTGCAAAACCATTAGAATTATTTTGTACATTTTAATTTTCTCTCATTTCGTTTCATACTCAAACTAATTTAAACGTGTCAAAAGGCGTTTGTAGATGCCATTAATATTCTTTTATATAATTTTCAAGCTGTAGAAAACACTGCAAAATCATTAGAATGATTTTGTACATTTTAATTTTCTCTCATTTCGTTTCATACTCAAACTAATTTAAACGTGTCAAAAGGCGTTTATAGATGCTATTCATACTGTTTTATATAATTTTCAAGCTGTACAAAACACTGCAAGACCATTAGAATTATTTGGTACATGTTAATTTTCTCTCATGTCGTTTCATACTCAAACTAATTTAAACGTGTCAAAAGGCGTTTGTAGATGCCATTATTATTCTTTTATATAATTTTCAAGCTGTAGAAGATACTGCAAAACCATTAGAATGATTTTGTACATGTTAATTTTCTCTCATTTCGTTTCATACTCAAAATAATTTAAACGTGTCAAAAGGCGTTTGTAGATGCCATTAATAGTCTTTTATATAATTTTAAAGCTGTAAAAAACACTGCAAAACCATTAGAATTATTTTGTACATTTTAATTTTCTCTCATTTCGTTTCATACTCAAACTAATTTAAACGTGTCAAAAGGCGTTTGTAGATGCCATTAATATTCTCTTATATAATTTTCAAGCTGTAGAAAACACTGCAAAACCATTAGAATGATTTTGTACATTTTAATTTTCTCTCATTTCGTTTCATACTCAAACTAATTTAAACGTGTCAAAAGGCGTTTATAGATGCTATTAATACTGTTTTATATAATTTTCAAGCTGTACAAAACACTGCAAGACCATTAGAATTATTTGGTACATGTTAATTTTCTCTCATGTCGTTTCATACTCAAACTAATTTAAACGTGTCAAAAGGCGTTTGTAGATGCTATTAATACACCTTTATATAATTTTCAAGCTGTAGAAAACACTGCAAAACCATTAGAATGATTTTGTACATTTTAATTTTCTCTCATTTCGTTTCATACTCAAACTAATTTAAACGTGTCAAAAGGCGTTTGTAGATGCCATTAATATTCTTTTATATAATTTTCAAGCTGTAGAAAACACTGCAAAACCATTAGAATTATTTTGTACATCTTAATTTTCTCTCATTTCGTTTCATACTCAAACTAATTTAAACGTGTCAAAAGGCGTTTGTAGATGCCATTAATATTCTTTTATATAATTTTCAAGCTGTAGAAAACACTGCAAAACCATTAGAATGATTTTGTACATTTTAATTTTCTCTCATATCGTTTCATACTCAAACTAATTTAAACGTGTCAGAAGGCGTTTATAGATGCTATTAATACTGTTTTATATAATTTTCAAGCTGTACAGAACACTGAAAGACCATTAGAATTATTTGGTACATGTTAATTTTCTCTCATGTCGTTTCATACTCAAACTAATTTAAACGTGTCAAAAGGCGTTTGTAGATGCCATTAATATTCTTTTATATAATTTTCAAGCTGTAGAAAACACTGCAAAACCATTAGAATGATTTTGTATATTTTAATTTTCTCTCATTTCGTTTCATACTCAAACTAATTTAAACGTGCCAAAAGGCGTTAATAGATGCTATTAATACTGTTTTATATAATTTTCAAGCTGTACAAAACACTGCAAGACTATTAGAATTATTTTGTACATGTTAATTTTCTCTCATTTCGTTTCATACTCAAACTAATTTAAACGTGTCAAAAGGCGTTTGTAGATGCTATTAATACACCTTTATATAATTTTCAAGCTGTAGAAAACACTGCAAAACCATTAGAATTATTTTGTACATTTTAATTTTCTCTCATTTCGTTTTATACTCAAACTAATTTAAACGTGTCAAAAGGCGTTTGTAGATGCCATTAATATTCTTTTATATAATTTTCAAGCTGTAGAAAACACTGCAAAGCCATTAGAATTATTTTGTACATTTTAATTTTCTCTCATTTCGTTTCATACTCAAACTAATTTAAACGTGTCAAAAGGCGTTTGTAGATGCCACTAATATTCTTTTATATAATTTTCAAGCTGTAGAAAACACTGCAAAACTATTAGAATGATTTTGTACATTTTAATTTTCTCTCATTTCGTTTCATACTCAAACTAATTTAAACGTGTCAAAAGGCGTTCGTAGATGCTATTAATACTCTTTTATATAATTTTCAAGCTGTAGAAAACACTGCAAAACCATTAGAATGATTTTGTACATTTTAATTTTCTCTCAATTCGTTTCATACTCAAACTAATTTAAACGTGTCAAAAGGCGTTCGTAGATGCTATTAATACTGTTTTATATAATTTTCAAGCTGTACAAAACACTGCAAGACTATTAGAATTATTTTGTACATGTTAATTTTCTCTCATTTCGTTTCATACTCAAACTAATTTAAACGTGTCAAAAGGCGTTCGTAGATGCTATTAATACTCTTTTATATAATTTTCAAGCTGTAGAAAACACTGCAAAACCATTAGAATGATTTTGTACATTTTAATTTTCTCTCAATTCGTTTCATACTCAAACTAATTTAAACGTGCCAAAAGGCGTTAATAGATGCTATTAATACTGTTTTATATAATTTTCAAGCTGTACAAAACACTGCAAGACTATTAGAATTATTTTGTACATGTTAATTTTCTCTCATTTCGTTTCATACTCAAACTAATTTAAACGTGTCAAAAGGCGTTTGTAGATGCCATTAATATTCTTTTATATAATTTTCAAGCTGTAGAAAACACTGCAAAACCATTAGAATTATTTTGTACATCTTAATTTTCTCTCATTTCGTTTCATACTCAAACTAATTTAAACGTGTCAAAAGGCGTTTGTAGATGCCATTAATATTCTTTTATATAATTTTCAAGCTGTAGAAAACACTGCAAAACCATTAGAATGATTTTGTACATTTTAATTTTCTCTCATTTTGTTTCATACTCAAACTAATTTAAACGTGTCAAAAGGCGTTTATAGATGCTATTAATACTGTTTTATATAATTTTCAAGCTGTACAAAACACTGCAAGACTATTAGAATTATTTTGTACATGTTAATTTTCTCTCATTTCGTTTCATACTCAAACTAATTTAAACGTACCAAAAGGCGTTAATAGATGCTATTAATACTGTTTTATATAATTTTCAAGCTGTACAAAACACTGCAAGACTATTAGAATTATTTTGTACATGTTAATTTTCTCTCATTTCGTTTCATACTCAAACTAATTTAAACGTGTCAAAAGGCGTTTGTAGATGCCATTAATATTCTTTTATATAATTTTCAAGCTGTAGAAAACACTGCAAAACCATTAGAATGATTTTGTACATTTTAATTTTCTCTCATTTCGTTACATACTCAAACTAATTTAAACGTGCCAAAAGGCGTTAATAGATGCTATTAATACTGTTTTATATAATTTTCAAGCTGTACAAAACACTGCAAGACTATTAGAATTATTTTGTACATGTTAATTTTCTTTCATTTCGTTTCATACTCAAACTAATTTAAACGTGTCAAAAGGCGTTTGTAGATGCCATTAATATTCTTTTATATAATTTTCAAGCTGTAGAAAACACTGCAAAACCATTAGAATGATTTTATACATCTTAATTTTCTCTCATTTCGTTTCATACTCAAACTAATTTAAACGTGTCAAAAGGCGTTTGTAGATGCCATTAATATTCTTTTATATAATTTTCAAGCTGTAGAAAACACTGCAAAACCATTAGAATGATTTTGTACATTTTAATTTTCTCTCAATTCGTTTCATACTCAAACTAATTTAAACGTGCCAAAAGGCGTTAATAGATGCTATTAATACTGTTTTATATAATTTTCAAGCTGTACAAAACACTGCAAGACTATTAGAATTATTTTGTACATGTTAATTTTCTCTCATTTCGTTTCATACTCAAACTAATTTAAACGTGTCAAAAGGCGTTTGTAGATGCCATTAATATTCTTTTATATAATTTTCAAGCTGTAGAAAACACTGCAAAACCATTAGAATTATTTTGTACATCTTAATTTTCTCTCATTTCGTTTCATACTCAAACTAATTTAAACGTGTCAAAAGGCGTTTGTAGATGCCATTAATATTCTTTTATATAATTTTCAAGCTGTAGAAAACACTGCAAAACCATTAGAATGATTTTGGACATTTTAATTTTCTCTCATTTCGTTTCATACTCAAACTAATTTAAACGTGTCAAAAGGCGTTTATAGATGCTATTAATACTGTTTTATATAATTTTCAAGCTGTACAAAACACTGCAAGACTATTAGAATTATTTTGTACATGTTAATTTTCTCTCATTTCGTTTCATACTCAAACTAATTTAAACGTGTCAAAAGGCGTTTGTAGATGCCATTAATATTCTTTTATATAATTTTCAAGCTGTAGAAAACACTGCAAAACCATTAGAATTATTTTGTACATCTTAATTTTCTCTCATTTCGTTTCATACTCAAACTAATTTAAACGTGTCAAAAGGCGTTTGTAGATGCCATTAATATTCTTTTATATAATTTTCAAGCTGTAGAAAACACTGCAAAACCATTAGAATGATTTTGTACATTTTAATTTTCTCTCAATTCGTTTCATACTCAAACTAATTTAAACGTGCCAAAAGGCGTTAATAGATGCTATTAATACTGTTTTATATAATTTTCAAGCTGTAGAAAACACTGCAAGACTATTAGAATTATTTTGTACATGTTAATTTTCTCTCATTTCGTTTCATACTCAAACTAATTTAAACGTGTCAAAAGGCGTTTGTAGATGCCATTAATATTCTTTTATATAATTTTCAAGCTGTAGAAAACACTGCAAAACCATTAGAATTATTTTGTACAGCTTAATTTTCTCTCATTTCGTTTCATACTCAAACTAATTTAAACGTGTCAAAAGGCGTTTGTAGATGCCATTAATACTCTTTTATATAATTTTCAAGCTGTAGAAAACACTGCAAAACCATTAGAATGATTTTGTACATTTTAATTTTCTCTCAATTCGTTTCATACTCAAACTAATTTAAACGTGCCAAAAGGCGTTAATAGATGCTATTAATACTGTTTTATATAATTTTCAAGCTGTAGAAAACACTGCAAAACCATTAGAATGATTTTGTACATTTTAATTTTCTCTCAATTCGTTTCATACTCAAACTAATTTAAACGTGTCAAAAGGCGTTTGTAGATGCCATTAATATTCTTTTATATAATTTTCAAGCTGTAGAAAACACTGCAAAACCATTAGAATTATTTTGTACATCTTAATTTTCTCTCATTTCGTTTCATACTCAAACTAATTTAAACGTGTCAAAAGGCGTTTGTAGATGCCATTAATATTCTTTTATATAATTTTCAAGCTGTAGAAAACACTGCAAAACCAATAGAATTATTTTGTACATCTTAATTTTCTCTCATTTCGTTTCATACTCAAACTAATTTAAACGTGTCAAAAGGCGTTTGTAGATGCCATTAATATTCTTTTATATAATTTTCAAGCTGTAGAAAACACTGCAAAACCATTAGAATGATTTTGGACATTTTAATTTTCTCTCATTTCGTTTCATACTCAAACTAATTTAAACGTGTCAAAAGGCGTTTATAGATGCTATTAATACTGTTTTATATAATTTTCAAGCTGTACAAAACACTGCAAGACTATTAGAATTATTTTGTACATGTTAATTTTCTCTCATTTCGTTTCATACTCAAACTAATTTAAACGTGTCAAAAGGCGTTTGTAGATGCCATTAATATTCTTTTATATAATTTTCAAGCTGTAGAAAACACTGCAAAACCATTAGAATTATTTTGTACATCTTAATTTTCTCTCATTTCGTTTCATACTCAAACTAATTTAAACGTGTCAAAAGGCGTTTGTAGATGCCATTAATATTCTTTTATATAATTTTCAAGCTGTAGAAAACACTGCAAAACCATTAGAATGATTTTGTACATTTTAATTTTCTCTCAATTCGTTTCATACTCAAACTAATTTAAACGTGCCAAAAGGCGTTAATAGATGCTATTAATACTGTTTTATATAATTTTCAAGCTGTAGAAAACACTGCAAGACTATTAGAATTATTTTGTACATGTTAATTTTCTCTCATTTCGTTTCATACTCAAACTAATTTAAACGTGTCAAAAGGCGTTTGTAGATGCCATTAATATTCTTTTATATAATTTTCAAGCTGTAGAAAACACTGCAAAACCATTAGAATTATTTTGTACAGCTTAATTTTCTCTCATTTCGTTTCATACTCAAACTAATTTAAACGTGTCAAAAGGCGTTTGTAGATGCCATTAATACTCTTTTATATAATTTTCAAGCTGTAGAAAACACTGCAAAACCATTAGAATGATTTTGTACATTTTAATTTTCTCTCAATTCGTTTCATACTCAAACTAATTTAAACGTGCCAAAAGGCGTTAATAGATGCTATTAATACTGTTTTATATAATTTCAAGCTGTAGAAAACACTGCAAAACCATTAGAATGATTTTGTACATTTTAATTTTCTCTCAATTCGTTTCATACTCAAACTAATTTAAACGTGCCAAAAGGCGTTTGTAGATGCCATTAATATTCTTTTATATAATTTTCAAGCTGTAGAAAACACTGCAAAACCATTAGAATGATTTTGTACATTTTAATTTTCTCTCAATTCGTTTCATACTCAAACTAATTTAAACGTGCCAAAAGGCGTTAATAGATGCTATTAATACTGTTTTATATAATTTTCAAGCTGTAGAAAACACTGCAAAACCATTAGAATGATTTTGTACATTTTAATTTTCTCTCAATTCGTTTCATACTCAAACTAATTTAAACGTGTCAAAAGGCGTTTGTAGATGCCATTAATATTCTTTTATATAATTTTCAAGCTGTAGAAAACACTGCAAAACCATTAGAATGATTTTGTACATTTTAATTTTCTCTCATTTCGTTTCATACTCAAACTAATTTAAACGTGTCAAAAGGCGTTTATAGATGCTATTAATACTGTTTTATATAATTTTCAAGCTGTACAAAACACTGCAAGACTATTAGAATTATTTTGTACATGTTAATTTTCTCTCATTTCGTTTCATACTCAAACTAATTTAAACGTGTCAAAAGGCGTTTGTAGATGCCATTAATATTCTTTTATATAATTTTCAAGCTGTAGAAAACACTGCAAAACCATTAGAATTATTTTGTACATCTTAATTTTCTCTCATTTCGTTTCATACTCAAACTAATTTAAACGTGTCAAAAGGCGTTTGTAGATGCCATTAATATTCTTTTATATAATTTTCAAGCTGTAGAAAACACTGCAAAACCATTAGAATGATTTTGTACATTTTAATTTTCTCTCAATTCGTTTCATACTCAAACTAATTTAAACGTGCCAAAAGGCGTTAATAGATGCTATTAATACTGTTTTATATAATTTTCAAGCTGTACAAAACCCTGCAAGACTATTAGAATTATTTTGTACATGTTAATTTTCTCTTATTTCGTTTCATACTCAAACTAATTTAAACGTGTCAAAAGGCGTTTGTAGATGCCATTAATATTCTTTTATATAATTTTCAAGCTGTAGAAAACACTGCAAAACCATCAGAATTATTTTGTACATCTTAATTTTCTCTCATTTCGTTTCATACTCAAACTAATTTAAACGTGTCAAAAGGCGTTAGTAGATGCCATTAATATTCTTTTATATAATTTTCAAGCTGTAGAAAACACTGCAAAACCATTAGAATGATTTTGTACATTTTAATTTTCTCTCATTTCGTTTCATACTCAAACTAATTTAAACGTGTCAAAAGGCGTTTATAGATGCTATTAATACTGTTTTATATAATTTTCAAGCTGTACAAAACACTGCAAGACTATTAGAATTATTTTGTACATGTTAATTTTCTCTCATTTCGTTTCATACTCAAACTAATTTAAACGTGTCAAAAGGCGTTTGTAGATGCCATTAATATTCTTTTATATAATTTTCAAGCTGTAGAAAACACTGCAAAACCATTAGAATTATTTTGTACATCTTAATTTTCTCTCATTTCGTTTCATACTCAAACTAATTTAAACGTGTCAAAAGGCGTTTGTAGATGCCATTAATATTCTTTTATATAATTTTCAAGCTGTAGAAAACACTGCAAAACCATTAGATTGATTTTGTACATTTTAATTTTCTCTTAATTCGTTTCATACTCAAACTAATTTAAACGTGCCAAAAGGCGTTAATAGATGCTATTAATACTGTTTTATATAATTTTCAAGCTGTACAAAACACTGCAAGACTATTAGAATTATTTTGTACATGTTAATTTTCTCTCATTTCGTTTCATACTCAAACTAATTTAAACGTGTCAAAAGGCGTTTGTAGATGCCATTAGTATTCTTTTATATAATTTTCAAGCTGTAGAAAACACTGCAAAACCATTAGAATTATTTTGTACATCTTAATTTTCTCTCATTTCGTTTCATACTCAAACTAATTTAAACGTGTCAAAAGGCGTTTGTAGATGCCATTAATACTCTTTTATATAATTTACAAGCTGTAGAAAACACTACAAAACCATTAGAATGATTTTGTACATTTTAATTTTCTCTCAATTCGTTTCATACTCAAACTAATTTAAACGTGCCAAAAGGCGTTAATAGATGCTATTAATACTGTTTTATATAATTTTCAAGCTGTAGAAAACACTGCAAAACCATTAGAATGATTTTGTACATTTTAATTTTCTCTCAATTCGTTTCATACTCAAACTAATTTAAACGTGCCAAAAGGCGTTTGTAGATGCCATTAATATTCTTTTATATAATTTTCAAGCTGTAGAAAACACTGCAAAACCATTAGAATGATTTTGTACATTTTAATTTTCTCTCAATTCGTTTCATACTCAAACTAATTTAAACGTGCCAAAAGGCGTTTGTAGATGCCATTAATATTCTTTTATATAATTTTCAAGCTGTAGAAAACACTGCAAAACCATTAGAATGATTTTGTACATTTTAATTTTCTCTCAATTCGTTTCATACTCAAACTAATTTAAACGTGCCAAAAGGCGTTAATAGATGCTATTAATACTCTTTTATATAATTTTCAAGCTGTAGAAAACACTGCAAGACTATTAGAATTATTTTGTACATGTTAATTTTCTCTCATTTCGTTTCATACTCAAACTAATTTAAACGTGTCAAAAGGCGTTTGTAGATGCCATTAATATTCTTTTATATAATTTTCAAGCTGTAGAAAACACTGCAAAACCATTAGAATTATTTTGTACATCTTAATTTTCTCTCATTTCGTTTCATACTCAAACTAATTTAAACGTGTCAAAAGGCGTTTGTAGATGCCATTAATACTCTTTTATATAATTTTCAAGCTGTAGAAAACACTGCAAAACCATTAGAATGATTTTGTACATTTTAATTTTCTCTCAATTCGTTTCATACTCAAACTAATTTAAACGTGCCAAAAGGCGTTAATAGATGCTATTAATACTGTTTTATATAATTTTCAAGCTGTAGAAAACACTGCAAAACCATTAGAATGATTTTGTACATTTTAATTTTCTCTCAATTCGTTTCATACTCAAACTAATTTAAACGTGCCAAAAGGCGTTTGTAGATGCCATTAATATTCTTTTATATAATTTTCAAGCTGTAGAAAACACTGCAAAACCATTAGAATGATTTTGTACATTTTAATTTTCTCTCAATTCGTTTCATACTCAAACTAATTTAAACGTGCCAAAAGGCGTTAATAGATGCTATTAATACTGTTTTATATAATTTTCAAGCTGTAGAAAACACTGCAAAACCATTAGAATGATTTTGTACATTTTAATTTTCTCTCAATTCGTTTCATACTCAAACTAATTTAAACGTGTCAAAAGGCGTTTGTAGATGCCATTAATATTCTTTTATATAATTTTCAAGCTGTAGAAAACACTGCAAAACCATTAGAATGATTTTGTACATTTTAATTTTCTCTCATTTCGTTTCATACTCAAACTAATTTAAACGTGTCAAAAGGCGTTTATAGATGCTATTAATACTGTTTTATATAGTTTTCAAGCTGTACAAAACACTGCAAGACTATTAGAATTATTTTGTACATGTTAATTTTCTCTCATTTCGTTTCATACTCAAACTAATTTAAACGTGTCAAAAGGCGTTTGTAGATGCCATTAATATTCTTTTATATAATTTTCAAGCTGTAGAAAACACTGCAAAACCATTAGAATGATTTTGTACATTTTAATTTTCTCTCATTTCGTTTCATACTCAAACTAATTTAAACGTGTCAAAAGGCGTTTGTAGATGCCATTAATACTCTTTTATATAATTTTCAAACTGTAGAAAACACTGCAAAACCATTAGAATGATTTTGTACATATTAATTTTCTCTCATTTCGTTTCATACTCAAACTAATTTAAACGCGTCAAAAGGCGTTTGTAGATGCCATTAATATGCTTTTATATAATTTTCAAGCTTTAGAAAACTCTGCAAAACCATTAGAATTATTTTGTACATTTTAATATTCTCTCATTTCGTTTCATACTCAAACTAATTTAAACGTGTCAAAAGGCGCTTATAGATGCCATTAATATTCTTTTATATAATTTTCTAGCTGTGGAAAACACTGCAAAACCATTAGAATTATTTTTTACATTTTAATTTTCTCTCATTTCGTTTCATACTCAAACTAATTTAAACGTGTCAAAAGGCGTTTGTAGATGCCGTTAATACTCTTTTACATAATTTTCAAACTGTAGAAAACACTGCAAAACCATTAGAATGATTTTGTACATATTAATTTTCTATCATTTCGTTTCATACTCAAACTAATTTAAACGTGTCAAAAGGCGTTTGTAGATGCCATTAATATTCTTTTGTATAATTTTCAAGCTGTAGAAAACACTGCAAAACCATTAGAATGATTTTGTACATTTTAATTTTCTCTCATTTCGTTTCATACTCAAACTAATTTAAACGTGTCAAAAGGCGCTTGTAGATGCCATTAATATTCTTTTATATAATTTTCTAGCTGTGGAAAACACTGCAAAACCATTAGAATTATTTTTTACATTTTAATTTTCTCTCATTTCGTTTCATACTCAAACTAATTTAAACGTGTCAAAAGGCGTTTGTAGATGCCATTAATATTCTTTTATATAATTTTCAAGCTGTAGAAAACACTGCAAAACCATTAAAATGATTTTGTACATTTTAATTTTCTCTCATTTCGTTTCATACTCAAACTAATTTAAACGTCTCAAAAGGCGTTTATAGATGCTATTAATACTGTTTTATATAATTTTCAAGCTGTACAAAACACTGCAAGACCATTAGAATTATTTTGTACATGTTAATTTTCTCTCGTTTCGTTTCATACTCAAACTAATTTAAACGTGTCAAAAGGCGTTTGTAGATGCCATTAATATTCTTTTATATAATTTTTAAGCTGTAGAAAACACTGCAAAACCATTAGAATAATTTTGTACATTTTAATTTTCTCTCATTTCGTTTCATACTCAAACTAATTTAAACGTGTCAAAAGGCGTTTATAGATGCTATTAATAATGTTTTATATAATTTTCAAGCTGTACAAAACACTGCAAGACCATTAGAATTATTTTGTACATGTTAATTTTCTCTCATTTCGTTTCATACTCAAACTAATTTAAACGTGTCAAAAGGCGCTTGTAGATGCCATTAATATTCTTTTATATAATTTTCAAGCTGTACAAAACACTGCAAAACCATTAAAATGATTTTGTACATTTTAATTTTCTCTCATTTTGTTTCATACTCAAAATAATTTAAACGTGTCAAAAGGCGTTTGTAGATGCCATTAATATTCTTTATATAATTTTTAAGCTGTAGAAAACACTGCAAAACCATTAGAATTATTTTGTACATTTTAATTTTCTCTCATTTCGTTTCATACTCAAACTAATTTAAACGTGTCAAAAGGCGTTTATAGATGCTATTAATAATGTTTTATATAATTTTCAAGCTGTACAAAACACTGCAAGACCATTAGAATTATTTTGTACATGTTAATTTTCTCTCATTTCGTTTCATACTCAAACTAATTTAAACGTGTCAAAAGGCGCTTGTAGATGCCATTAATATTCTTTTATATAATATTCAAGCTGTACAAAACACTGCAAAACCATTAAAATGATTTTGTACATGTTAATTTTCTCTCATTTCGTTTCATACTCAAACTAATTTAAACGTGTCAAATGGCGTTTGTAGATGCCATTAATATTCTTTTATATAATTTTCAAGCTGTAGAAAACACTGCAAAACCATTAGAATTATTTTGTACATTTTAATTTTCTCTCAATTCGTTTCATACTCAAACTAATTTAAACGTGTCAAAAGCCGTTCGTAGATGCTATTGATACTCTTTTATATAATTTTCAAGCTGTAGAAAACACTGCAAAACCATTACAATGATTTTGTACATTTTAAATTTCTCTCATTTTGTTTCATACTCAAACTAATTTAAACGTGTCAAAAGGCGTTTGTAGATGCTATTAATACTCTTTTATATAATTTTCAGATGTACAAAACACTGCAAAACCATTAGAATTATTTTGTACATTTTAAGTTTCTCTCATTTCGTTTCATACTCAAATTAATTTAAACGTGTCAAAAGGCGTTTGTAGATGCTATTAATACAGTTTTATATAATTTTCAAGCTTTACAAAACACTGCAAGACCATTAGAATTATTTTGTACATGTTAATTTTCTATCACTTCGTTTCATACTCAAACTAATTTAAACGTGTCAAAAGGCGTTTGTAGATGCCATTAATATTTGTTTATATAATTTTCAAGCTGTAGAAAACACTGCAAAACCATTAGAATTATTTTGTACATGTTAATTTTCTCTCATTTCGTTTCATACTCAAACTAATTTAAACGTGTCAAAAGGCGTTTATAGATGCCATTAATACTGTTTTATATAATTTTCAAGCTGTACTGCAAGACCATTAGAATTATTTTGTACATGTTAATTTTTTCTCATTTCGTTTCATACTCAAACTAATTTAGACGTGTCAAAAAGGGTTTGTAGAAGCCATTAATATTCTTTTATATAATTTTCAAGCTGTAGAAAACACTGCAAAACCATTAGAATGATTTTGTACATTTTAATTTTCTCTCATTTCGTTTCATACTCAAACTAATTTAACGTGGCAAAAGGCGTTTATAGATGCTATTAATACTGTTTTATATAATTTTCAAGCTGTACAAAACACTGCAAGACCATTAGAATTATTTTGTACATGTTAATTTTCTTTAATTTCGTTTCATACTCAAACTAATTTAAACGTGTCAAAAGGCGTTTGTAGATGCCATTAATATTCTTTTATATAATTTTCAAGCTGTAGAAAACACTGCAAAACCATTAGAATGATTTTGTACATTTTAATTTTCTCTCATTTCGTTTCATACTCAAACTAATTTAAACGTGTCAAAAGGCGTTTGTAGATGCCATTAATATTCTTTTATATAATTTTCAAGCTGAAGAAAACACTGCAAAACCATTAGAATGATTTTGTACATTTTAATTTTCTCTCATTTCGTTTCATACTCAAACTAATTTAAACGTGTCAAGAGGCGTTTGTAGATGCCATTAATATTCTTTTATATAATTTTCAAGCTGTAGAAAACCCTGCAAGACCATTAGAATTATTTTGTACATGTTAATTTTTCTCATTTCGTTTCATACTCAAACTAATTTAAACGTGTCAAAAGGCGTTTGTAGATGCCATTAATATTCTTTTATATAATTTTCAAGCTGTAGAAAACACTGCAAAACCATTAGAATGATTTTGTACATTTTAATTTTCTCTCATTTCGTTTCATACTCAAACTAATTTAAACGTGTCAAAAGGCGTTTGTAGATGCCATTAATACTCTTTTATATAATTTTCAAACTGTAGAAAACACTGCAAAACCATTAGAATGATTTTGTACATATTAATTTTCTCTCATTTCGTTTCATACTCAAACTAATTTAAACGTGTCAAAAGGCGTTTGTAGATGCCATTAATATGCTTTTATATAATTTTCAAGCTTTAGAAAACTCTGCAAAACCATTAGATTATTTTGTACATTTTAATTTTCTCTCATTTCGTTTCATACTCAAACTAATTTAAACGTGTCAAAAGGCGCTTGTAGATGCCATTAATATTCTTTTATATAATTTTCTAGCTGTGGAAAACACTGCAAAACCATTAGAATTATTTTTACATTTTAATTTTCTCTCATTTCGTTTCATACTCAAACTAATTTAAACGTGTCAAAAGGCGTTTGTAGATGCCATTAATACTCTTTTATATAATTTTCAAACTGTAGAAAACACTGCAAAACCATTAGAATGATTTTGTACATATTAATTTTCTCTCATTTCGTTTCATACTCAAACTAATTTAAACGTGTCAAAAGGCGTTTGTAGATGCCATTAATATTCTTTTGTATAATTTTCAAGCTGTAGAAAACACTGCAAAACCATTAGAATGATTTTGTACATTTTAATTTTCTCTCATTTCGTTTCATACTCAAACTAATTTAAACGTGTCAAAAGGCGCTTGTAGATGCCATTAATATTCTTTTATATAATTTTCTAGCTGTGGAAAACACTGCAAAACCATTAGAATGATTTTTTACATTTTAATTTTCTCTCATTTCGTTTCATACTCAAACTAATTTAAACGTGTCAAAAGGCGTTTGTAGATGCCATTAATATTCTTTTATATAATTTTCAAGCTGTAGAAAACACTGCAAAACCATTAAAATGATTTTGTACATTTTAATTTTCTCTCATTTCGTTTCATACTCAAACTAATTTAAACGTCTCAAAAGGCGTTTATAGATGCTATTAATACTGTTTTATATAATTTTCAAGTTGTACAAAACACTGCAAGACCATTAGAATTATTTTGTACATGTTAATTTTCTCTCGTTTCGTTCATACTCAAACTAATTTAAACGTGTCAAAAGGCGTTTGTAGATGCCACTAATATTCTTTTATATAATTTTCAAGCTGTAGAAATACTACAAAACCATTAGAATGATTTTGTACATTTTAATTTTCTCTCATTTCGTTTCATACTCAAACTAATTTAAACGTGTCAAAAGGCGCTTATAGATGCTATTAATACTGTTTTATATAATTTTCAAGCTGTACAAAACACTGCAAGACCATTAGAATTATTTTGTACATGTTAATTTTCTCTCATTTCGTTTCATACTCAAACTAATTTAAACGTGTCAAAAGGCGTTTGTAGATGCCATTAATATTCTTTTATATAATTTTCAAGCTGTAGAAAACACTGCAAAACCATTAGAATGATTTTGTACATTTTAATTTTCTCTCATTTTTTTTCATACTCAAAATAATTTAAACGTGTCAAAAGGCGTTTGTAGATGCCATTAATATTCTTTTATATAATTTTTAGCTGTAGAAAACACTGCAAAACCATTAGAATGATTTTTTACATTTTAATTTTCTCTCATTTCGTTTCATACTCAAACTAATTTAAACGTGTCAAAAGGCGTTTGTAGATGCCATTAATATTCTTTTATATAATTTTCAGGCTGTAGAAAACACTGCAAAACCATTAGAATGATTTTGTACATTTTAATTTTCTCTCATTTTTTTTCATACTCAAAATAATTTAAACGTGTCAAAAGGCGTTTGTAGATGCCATTAATATTCTTTTATATAATTTTTTAGCTGTAGAAAACACTGCAAAACCATTAGAATAATTTTGTACATTTTAATTTTCTCTCATTTCGTTTCATACTCAAACTAATTTAAACGTGTCAAAAGGCGTTTATAGATGCTATTAATAATGTTTTATATAATTTTCAAGCTGTACAAAACACTGCAAGACCATTAGAATTATTTGGTACATGTTCATTTTCTCTCATTTCGTTTCAAACTCAAACTAATTTAAACGTGTCAAAAGGCGTTGTAGATGCCATTAATATTCTTTTATATAATTTTCAAGCTGTACAAAACACTGCAAAACCATTAAAATGATTTTGTACATTTTAATTTTCTCTCATTTCGTTTCATACTCAAACTAATTTAAACGTGTCAAATGGCGTTTGTAGATGCCATTAATATTCTTTTATATAATTTTCAAGCTGTAGAAAACACTGCAAAACCATTAGAATTATTTTGTACATTTTAATTTTCTCTCAATTCGTTTCATACTCAAACTAATTTAAACGTGTCAAAAGCCGTTCGTAGATGCTATTGATACTCTTTTATATAATTTTCAAGCTGTAGAAAACACTGCAAAACCATTACAATGATTTTGTACATTTTAATTTTCTCTCATTTTGTTTCATACTCAAACTAATTTAAACGTGTCAAAAGGCGTTTGTAGATGCTATTAATACTCTTTTATATAATTTTCAAGATGTACAAAACACTGCAAAACCATTAGAATTATTTTGTACATTTTAAGTTTCTCTCATTTCGTTTCATACTCAAACTAATTTAAACGTGTCAAAAGGCGTTTATAGATGCTATTAATACTGTTTTATATAATTTTCAAGCTGTACTGCAAGACCATTAGAATTATTTTGTACATGTTAATTTTTTCTCATTTCGTTTCATACTCAAACTAATTTAGACGTGTCAAAAAGGGTTTGTAGAAGCAATTAATATTCTTTTATATAATTTTCAAGCTGTACAAAACACTGCAAAACCATTAAATGATTTTGTACATTTTAATTTTCTCTCATTTCGTTTCATACTCAAACTAATTTAAACGTGTCAAATGGCGTTTGTAGATGCCATTAATATACTTTTATATAATTTTCAAGCTGTAGAAAACACTGCAAAACCATTAGAATTATTTTGTACATTTTAATTTTCTCTCAATTCGTTTCATACTCAAACTAATTTAAACGTGTCAAAAGCCGTTCGTAGATGCTATTGATACTCTTTTATATAATTTTCAAGCTGTAGAAAACACTGCAAAACCATTACAATGATTTTGTACATTTTAATTTTCTCTCATTTTGTTTCATACTCAAACTAATTTAAACGTGTCAAAAGGCGTTTGTAGATGCTATTAATACTCTTTTATATAATTTTCAAGATGTACAAAACACTGCAAAACCATTAGAATTATTTTGTACATTTTAAGTTTCTCTCATTTCGTTTCATACTCAAACTAATTTAAACGTGTCAAAAGGCGTTTATAGATGCTATTAATACTGTTTTATATAATTTTCAAGCTGTACAAAACACTGCAAGACCATTAGAATTATTTTGTACATGTTAATTTTCTCTCGTTTCGTTTCATACTCAAACTAATTTAAACGTGTCAAAAGGCGTTTGTAGATGCCACTAATATTCTTTTATATAATTTTCAAGCTGTAGAAATACTACAAAACCATTAAAATGATTTTGTACATTTTAATTTTCTCTCATTTCGTTTCATACTCAAACTAATTTAAACGTGTCAAAAGGCGCTTATAGATGCTATTAATACTGTTTTATATAATTTTCAAGCTGTAGAAAACACTGCAAGACCATTAGAATTATTTTGTACATGTTAATTTTCTCTCATTTCGTTTCATACTCAAACTAATTTAAACGTGTCAAAAGGCGTTTGTAGATGCCATTAATATTCTTTTATATAATTTTCAAGCTGTAGAAAACACTGCAAAACCATTAGAATGATTTTGTACATTTGAATTTTCTCTCATTTTGTTTCATACTCAAAATAATTTAAACGTGTCAAAAGGCGTTTGTAGATGCCATTAATATTCTTTTATATAATTTTTTAGCTGTAGAAAACACTGCAAAACCATTAGAATAATTTTGTACATTTTAATTTTCTCTCATTTCGTTTCATACTCAAACTAATTTAAACGTGTCAAAAGGCGTTTATAGATGCTATTAATAATGTTTTATATAATTTTCAAGCTGTACAAAACACTGCAAGACCATTAGAATTATTTTGTACATGTTAATTTTCTCTCATTTCGTTTCATACTCAAACTAATTTAAACGTGTCAAAAGGCGTTTGTAGATGCCATTAATATTCTTTTATATAATTTTCAAGCTGTACAAAACACTGCAAAACCATTAAAATGATTTTGTACATTTTAATTTTCTCTCATTTCGTTTCATACTCAAACTAATTTAAACGTGTCAAATGGCGTTTGTAGATGCCATTAATATTCTTTTATATAATTTTCAAGCTGTAGAAAACACTGCAAAACCATTAGAATTATTTTGTACATTTTAATTTTCTCTCAATTCGTTTCATACTCAAACTAATTTAAACGTGTCAAAAGCCGTTCGTAGATGCTATTGATACTCTTTTATATAATTTTCAAGCTGTAGAAAACACTGCAAAACCATTACAATGATTTTGTACATTTTAATTTTCTCTCATTTTGTTTCATACTCAAACTAATTTAAACGTGTCAAAAGGCGTTTGTAGATGCTATTAATACTCTTTTATATAATTTTCAAGATGTACAAAACACTGCAAAACCATTAGAATTATTTTGTACATTTTAAGTTTCTCTCATTTCGTTTCATACTCAAACTAATTTAAACGTGTCAAAAGGCGTTTATAGATGCTATTAATACTGTTTTATATAATTTTCAAGCTGTACTGCAAGACCATTAGAATTATTTTGTACATGTTAATTTTTTCTCATTTCGTTTCATACTCAAACTAATTTAGACGTGTCAAAAAGGGTTTGTAGAAGCAATTAATATTCTTTTATATAATTTTCAAGCTGTAGAAAACACTGCAAAACCATTAGAATGATTTTGTACATTTTAATTTTCTCTCATTTCGTTTCATACTCAAACTAATTTAAACGTGTCAAAAGGCGTTTATAGATGCTATTAATACTGTTTTATATAATTTTCAAGCTGTACAAAACACTGCAAGACCATTAGAATTATTTTGTACATGTTAATTTTCTTTAATTTCGTTTCATACTCAAACTAATTTAAACGTGTCAAAAGGCGTTTGTAGATGCCATTAATATTCTTTTATATAATTTTCAAGCTGTAGAAAACACTGCAAAACCATTAGAATGATTTTGTACATTTTAATTTTCTCTCATTTCGTTTCATACTCAAACTAATTTAAACGTGTCAAAAGGCGTTTGTAGATGCCATTAATATTCTTTTATATAATTTTCAAGCTGAAGAAAACACTGCAAAACCATTAGAATGATTTTGTACATTTTAATTTTCTCTCATTTCGTTTCATACTCAAACTAATTTAAACGTGTCAAGAGGCGTTTGTAGATGCCATTAATATTCTTTTATATAATTTTCAAGCTGTAGAAAACACTGCAAGACCATTAGAATTATTTTGTACATGTTAATTTTTTCTCATTTCGTTTCATACTCAAACTAATTTAAACGTGTCAAAAGGCGTTTGTAGATGCCATTAATATTCTTTTATATAATTTTCAAGCTGTAGAAAACACTGCAAAACCATTAGAATGATTTTGTACATTTTAATTTTCTCTCATTTCGTTTCATACTCAAACTAATTTAAACGTGTCAAAAGGCGTTTGTAGATGCCATTAATACTCTTTTATATAATTTTCAAACTGTAGAAAACACTGCAAAACCATTAGAATGATTTTGTACATATTAATTTTCTCTCATTTCGTTTCATACTCAAACTAATTTAAACGTGTCAAAAGGCGTTTGTAGATGCCATTAATATGCTTTTATATAATTTTCAAGCTTTAGAAAACTCTGCAAAACCATTAGAATTATTTTGTACATTTTAATTTTCTCTCATTTCGTTTCATACTCAAACTAATTTAAACGTGTCTAAAGGCGCTTGTAGATGCCATTAATATTCTTTTATATAATTTTCTAGCTGTGGAAAACACTGCAAAACCATTAGAATTATTTTTTACATTTTAATTTTCTCTCATTTCGTTTCATACTCAAAACTAATTTAAACGTGTCAAAAGGCGTTTGTAGATGCCATTAATACTCTTTTATATAATTTTCAAACTGTAGAAAACACTGCAAAACCATTAGAATGATTTTGTACATATTAATTTTCTCTCATTTCGTTTCATACTCAAACTAATTTAAACGTTTCAAAAGGCGTTTGTAGATGCCATTAATATTCTTTTGTATAATTTTCAAGCTGTAGAAAACACTGCAAAACCATTAGAATGATTTTGTACATTTTAATTTTCTCTCATTTCGTTTCATACTCAAACTAATTTAAACGTGTCAAAAGGCGCTTGTAGATGCCATTAATATTCTTTTATATAATTTTCTAGCTGTGGAAAACACTGCAAAACCATTAGAATTATTTTTTACATTTTAATTTTCTCTCATTTCGTTTCATACTCAAACTAATTTAAACGTGTCAAGAGGCGTTTGTAGATGCCATTAATATTCTTTTATATAATTTTCAAGCTGTAGAAAACACTGCAAGACCATTAGAATTATTTTGTACATGTTAATTTTTTCTCATTTCGTTTCATACTCAAACTAATTTAAACGTGTCAAAAGGCGTTTGTAGATGCCATTAATATTCTTTTATATAATTTTCAAGCTGTAGAAAACACTGCAAAACCATTAGAATGATTTTGTACATTTTAATTTTCTCTCATTTCGTTTCATACTCAAACTAATTTAAACGTGTCAAAAGGCGTTTGTAGATGCCATTAATACTCTTTTATATAATTTTCAAACTGTAGAAAACACTGCAAAACCATTAGAATGATTTTGTACATATTAATTTTCTCTCATTTCGTTTCATACTCAAACTAATTTAAACGTGTCAAAAGGCGTTTCTAGATGCCATTAATATGCTTTTATATAATTTTCAAGCTTTAGAAAACTCTGCAAAACCATTAGAATTATTTTGTACATTTTAATTTTCTCTCATTTCGTTTCATACTCAAACTAATTTAAACGTGTCAAAAGGCGCTTGTAGATGCCATTAATATTCTTTTATATAATTTTCTAGCTGTGGAAAACACTGCAAAACCATTAGAATTATTTTTTACATTTTAATTTTCTCTCATTTCGTTTCATACTCAAACTAATTTAAACGTGTCAAAAGGCGTTTGTAGATGCCATTAATACTCTTTTATATAATTTTCAAACTGTAGAAAACACTGCAAAACCATTAGAATGATTTTGTACATATTAATTTTCTCTCATTTCGTTTCATACTCAAACTAATTTAAACGTTTCAAAAGGCGTTTGTAGATGCCATTAATATTCTTTTGTATAATTTTCAAGCTGTAGAAAACACTGCAAAACCATTAGAATGATTTTGTACATTTTAATTTTCTCTCATTTCGTTTCACACTCAAACTAATTTAAACGTGTCAAAAGGCGCTTGTAGATGCCATTAATATTCTTTTATATAATTTTCTAGCTGTGGAAAACACTGCAAAACCATTAGAATTATTTTTTACATTTTAATTTTCTCTCATTTCGTTTCATACTCAAACTAATTTAAACGTGTCAAAAGGCGTTTGAAGATGCCATTAATATTCTTTTATATAATTTTCAAGCTGTAGAAAACACTGCAAAACCATTAAAATGATTTTGTACATTTTAATTTTCTCTCATTTCGTTTCATACTCAAACTAATTTAAACGTCTCAAAAGGCGTTTATAGATGCTATTAATACTGTTTATATAATTTTCAAGCTGTACAAAACACTGCAAGACCATTAGAATTATTTTGTACATGTTAATTTCTCTCGTTTCGTTTCATACTCAAACTAATTTAAACGTGTCAAAAGGCGTTTGTAG
>CALNHX010005914.1:0-98776 GCA_940337035.1 Agriotes lineatus | reverse complement strand
TTACTGCGTCGGCAATACAGAGCATCTATGTAACAACACAGTCACTACGTTGTACTTTTACGATTTCGATATGTTAGGTAATCATAAAATATTGGGACTTGGTTTAGGGTATAAATTAAAATCGTCATAGGCGACTAAAAGGATTATTTTTCATGATTATATAGTGAAATAAATTTCTTTCGTCTGGTATGTGTCGATTATTATTATATTTTTTTTAATATAAAAACAAAATATGCCCGGTTTTGGTGTATACGAAAGGTGGCAATCCTATCTGTAACCATGTCAACCTCAGAGAAAAACATCTTCGTATCATAGCGTACATATCTTATAATTTTTACTCTGTGTGCATGTATTTGAAGATATCAAACAGTATGTGCAGAGCTACTATCATTTCATGACTCAAAAATATTAATAATAGGTAATTGCGACGTCGTTGAAATATTGCAATTTTCATGACTCCACTGTAGACAGATAAACAGATATTCACACTGTTTTCTCTGTCTCAAGAAGTTCACACAAGTTGCCCAAACTATTTTCTCTTACTTATAACACTAATAATAACAAATATATTTATTTAATCCTGTCGCAAATGGGACGCCGTGTATGGAATTGAGAACAGACTCACCTGTAAAGCATCCTTTCCTGCCTGTCAGCCTCCACGTAGATCCGGTAATACATGAAAATCATCACCATGCCGGGCACCCAAAAGCTGACACTTGATGAAATCACCGCGTAAGTTCTATTGACGTTGAACGTGCAGAAATGTGGGTTTTTCCTCCTGAAATCCAGATTTTCGTCTGTGGTGTACCACTCCATCAAGATGGGCAGGAAAGAGACCAGAGCCGGGCTGCACCAGACGACGGCCAGCATGATGGCCAAGCGGGTGTTGGTCATAATGAGAGGGTAGTCTAGGGGCTGCACTATCGCGTAGTAACGATCAACACTGATACAACACAAATGCAAAATGGAAGCTGTCGAAAAGTACACATCGAGCGAGCTCCAAACGTCGCACATGAAATACCCGAAAAGCCACAGGCCCCCGGTTACTTCTACACTGAAGTTGAAGCACATGGCGCAGATGGCCACCAGCATGTCTGCGAGGGCGAGACTGACCACGAAGTAGTTGGTGATGACCCTTAGCTTACGATGCCTCATCACCGAGACTATGACTAAGAGGTTACCAAGGAGAGCGGCTATGATGATTAGGGCCATGACGGTCATTTTGACCGCTATCAAGAAGCAGAGTAGCCAACTTTTTGACGTCCAACTGTTATCGTTGGTGTAGGCGGTTTTATACGTCACCACAGAGTTGCTCGCCACATAGAGAAAAGGGGTGACGTTGTTGGAATTGTGGAACTCTGTGGTTACGTCTCGGGGCCCCTCCGTTAAAACGTCAGTTAATATTATTTCATTCATTTTGCGGCTTTGATTATAGCTGGCGGTTAAAGAGCTTTAATAGTTGCGGCAACTATAAATATAGCCGCCTTCAGCAGGAAATTTCCAATTATTGTTCTGCTTCTGGGGTGCTGGTTTTTACATATTTTTATTTTTGTCGGCGCGATTTTATTTCCCTTTAATTTTTATTCTGGAGCTATTGCTCGTGGTGTTTTCGTCGTCGTTCGAGTAGCTGGCGAGAGATAAATTGAATTGATATGTTCCGCAACTCATTTTTGCGCTTAACGGTTCCGATTGGTTCGTCAGACGTTCTTCCCGGCGCGTTTAATTACATTTGCGCAAATTTTGAGGCTTTGCTGCCGGAGAGCGGCTTTAATTACGCAATAACAGAACGATGCTTGATTTCCTCTACTTTCTTTAATTAGTACTTCGTTTGCACAGATTGAGCCGGAATTAAGTGGAGAAAAGCACCATTACAAGTTTTGCACAGTTTTTCCGCTAAAATCACGGGGATTAGTCAGCCAGTGGGCTTTTATTGGTCCACTCGGCAATCGCTGTTTAAGTTCAGCACTTTTTTCGGCTATAAAACACTTTCTCACAAATTAAGTTTATTATGTCACTTTCCAGCTGGGTGGAAGTTTTAATTGCAGTTGGACAACTGAGGTTACGACGCAAACTGCCAGCCTCGAGAGGTCCGAGACCACATTAACAACAAAAGTTTCTAAAAGTTATTTTCTCTACGTTTGCACCTAATTTCTACGCCACAAAACTAAGCTACCTTCAACTACCGTTTAGGAAAAATATGTCTGTAGAAAAGTTTACGGGTCACCGCAATTTCGTAGTTTGTCACTTGCGTGTGGTTAGCTGCTCGATTAGCATGCGACTTTCCATGAGCAAACCGCGTGTGTAACTGTGTATTTAAAGGGCAGGAGAGACGCTCCGCGGCGTCTGCGGCGTCGCTCTGCCTCTCTTCGGAAGGAGAGGGTGGAGGATATTACGGGCTTTTGATTGCTTTTTACCTGTTACTCTCCAACATTTTCAACAACCTATTAAAGTTTTTCTGGATGAACTTGTACAAATAAGACGCTTTATGGCGCATAAAGATTTTAAAGCCGCGTTTTGTGCGTTTACGGGCGTCGTATAAAAGTGCATCATTACAGGTTTATTTGGGAAACTTCCTCGAACTGTTTCCCTAGTCGAACCTACAACTTTACGCCGCTTTGGATGTAAAACTGTTGTTATTAAATTTTTGTCCCATTAGCTCTACATGTACAATGGTTTGCGCATTTCAGCACTAAAGGTTTATAGAGCAGCCACATCGGTATGTCGAAAGAAAACGCATTAAGGTATGGGTTAATTATACGGGCTGTGAAATTGCTGCTATAAATTGGCCTGTTTCAGAACTTTATTGTATATTCCAATGTTTTATTCACGAGAAAATGCTACAAAAAGCAATAAAATTTAGCTAGCCTAAATATAGTAAGTGTCTTTGGAAAAGCTATTTGCCGGGAAAAAGATAATCTGCTAATTTACAATATTTAGATGAATCCTAGTTGAAGGTAATAACAGAGCAGAAGTTTTATGTTCTTTAGCAATTTTATATTTCCATTCTGAAAAGTGCTTATACTACTTCTCTTTATGGCGCTATTAAAACCATTTTTATATGTCCGTACTACTGGCGCAATTTATAAAAATTTCATGAAAGATAACAAACCTGCGATCTAAAACGCTACTGAACCTGTTATTGCACCAGCTATAAAAGACATCAGTACGTAGTATGCTTCATTTACTAATGTTGTCAAATTAGCAAACGTTTTATAAATATCAGTATATCAGTGTAAAGCCAGGATACATATAGTGTAATGAAAGTGACTGATCAAGCACGACTATCAGGTGCCTGTTTGTAATTTATTTATTTGTATAAAAAAATAATATAAGTTAAATTTTATGGTAAAGATCCTAGTAACCACACAATTCTTAGTTGTTTTATTTTTATACTGTGCTCATAGTTTGCCTGCCAGTAAATTAAGGCTGATTAAGATGGAACTGTAATAATTAATCGCACAAATAAAAATGGTTGAATGCAATACTACAATACTGATTACGCTAGCTTTCGGCACACAAGACCTATTTATCTCATGAGTTGGGTTCATAAAAGGACTATAATTTAAAATTTTAGGTTATTTGTCTCAACGTAGCTCGTTTGCTCGTTATTAGTAGATACAATTCACAATCTCGTAAATTGACAGATGAACACAAAATGGTTTCTTTTCGTACAGGTCAGGTAAATTATTTGAATATTCCCGCTTGGCAACTATTAAAACATCGCCTTGATTGCTTTTAGGATGACGTCACAACTCCTCTTGATTGTTTGGATGCACGCCGATCTTTCAACTGTTTATGATCGATTTCGCCCCCGAAACGGGTGACGCCGTTCGATTTTTGGAAACCACGAAGTAATTGGACGTTTGGAAAAGCACTAGGTCTCTTCGGCAAGCTTTAATCTTGGATTTCCCCGAACGCTGACAGTCAACTTTTAGATCTACCCTACCTCGTAAAGTTTGCTTCGTTGCTGCTCGCAGAGCTGGTTGTAGTGACGCTGTTGGAATATCTCAGGTTGTAGCTACTTCCCTAGGTGCAAATTCTTCTCAGGATACTCCTGCACACTCCGCTGAACTCCTGGACCGCTAACCTTTGGCTTCCGATGCTGATTTTGGTTGCAGTCAAACCTCGGAATTTTCAGGTGCTCGCTCCCGTTCACACATTCGGAAGCAAGTTAGATTTGTTTTTATTTTTAAGTCGTGGATCTTCCCACAAACACTTGCACTGAAGCACGGAGACTTGGGAAATAAAACTGTACATTTTTAAACAGGTAAAAATACTTTTATTAATATAAAAACGGTAATTGAAAATCGAGCACAAATTTGCACTGTCTGCCAATAATTGAATTCAATTGTTTTCGTCTTAATGACAAAAAAGCATCATGTTGCTAAGATACAGTGTTATTCTACTATTAATTGGAAATTAGGATTGATAATTTTTACTACAAATGGAATAAAGTTTGAGTACATAAATTACAATCTAACATTTTCCTAAAATCTAAAATATTGTCTTTTTGCTTATGACTAATTGTTCCATAGCGTTGCACTCACAAACGTTTTTTAATTCCACTGCTCTGCTTTTGCACTATGTTTTTAATTATTAACGCACTGATATTTGAGTTCCGCATTTTTCACGTTGCTTACTTTTATTTTGTTGCTTCCATTCAGGAATTGCTCTTTGCAATTTTCTAAATTATCTTTCATCTTGCTTCACCCTTCTGCTTGCTCACAATTTTCACAGTCCTTTGCTTTTGTTATAATTACGCTCCTTTTTATGCACGTAACAACCTGTTTGTGTCAATTACTTTCGTTCGGTCTGGCTTTACATGTGCACAAATCTATTATTTTAATTATATTACTTTATTCACAGGCCAAATTTAAACCCTCTGAAATATGCTTTGCCTTTGCGTGCCTTTATCCGACCAACTACTGTTTCTCGCATCTCATAATCAATGCGTTTAATATTTTTATTTTTGTTTAAAATTGCAATTATATAAAATATCCCAACTTTGTGCTTCATTGACTTGGTTGAATATTTTGCACTGCGAACAGAGCCAAGCTGTGGGCTTAATACCATTTTAATAGATATACAATAACTACAACAATAACACTATAAAGTAAAATTAAAATTTTTAATATTTATTTATTACATGGCAATCCTAATTGCCGCTTTAGGAATTCCCGTATTAGGAATTTCGGGCTTTAGGAATTAAAAAAGAACTATTCCTAGCATTATTTTAAACATTCCGCCAAGTTGTACTTTCGTACATTTGCAATTTCCAGTACGCAGTTAGTTATTACGCTGACGCTGTTAAGAGTAGTTACATTGCTACAATTATGCTTTTTCACATTACGAATTGCTGCTTAACGATATATAAATCTCAAATGAACTAATTTGTAATGGCGGGAATTGCCTGTACTTCATTCACCCAACAGGGATAGCAAAATCTGGACCTGGTTGATTACTAATATGATTTCATTAAAACTTAGATCATAGGGTATATGCATAATTATAGAGGTTCTGTTTTACATGAAACATTGATTATGGCATTCATAAAGACAACAAAGAGGCCATTCCACCCTGATACAAATTTCCAATCAAGTTATATGAGTGATCTAGTTACAGCTGATATTTGTAACTTGTGTTGCAGCTTTTACTGTCGAAGTCCAGGGTATGAAGTGTAGATTTCTATTAGTATAATTTTACTAGTAACTGTAACAGCAGCTTCGTTCTGTCACGTCTGGTTTTTTAAAACGAGTACTTTTTAGATTTGACTAACCCATCCGTGACCCTGCTACTGCAATCTATCTCACACACCATGTGGGGTAACTCCATTTTTTCTCAGTTTTTGGTATTCTACTGGTTTTATATTTAGTTTGAAGTTATTGTAAGTCCAACTAACCACACTGCAGTATTTTATTTACTGAAAATCGTACGACACTCATTAATGACCAATAAGAAAAATTAATTCACGAGCCGTAACCAAGACAACAATAAAATTTCTTGGAATTTTTTTATAGGTAGACCAACCGAACTGTGAGGGTTTGTGTCGTTACGATTTCCTTACCGAATCTGCATTCGAGCATTAATTTTCGGAAAGAATTAATGCTCTTATGAGATTATATGTGATAACACAACTAGCAATAATTTATATGAAATCTTAATAACATAGTAAAAGTAATTTGTTTATTTATTTTATGTATTTATTTGTTTTTACTCGTTACAAAAACGACAATAAAAGATAATCATAGCTTGCTTGGCCACATGAGTCGACGGCTTCTTTGTGGCACAGAGGAAAACACTTGTATGATAAGCGATATAAATTGGCTGAACTAATTAACGTAGATATTTTTAAATAATATTAACTGCAAGTAAATATGGTGAAATATAGCGAAACAGATGAATACAGTAGATAGTTGTATACTGTAGTAGTAATTATGTATGTACCAAATATTACAACCTACCTTAGAAGACTCACATAAATCCGACTAGCACAATCTTCGGCTGCGATATGGGTATGATAAATGTGGGATTTTTGTTTACTTTACTTTCGCATAAACGCTTTAGGTTTACTAAAAAAGGAGTATTGGGCGCCAACAACATTATTTAAAAAGTTAATTTTTGTCTTTATAATATTTATGTACATTCAATCATATAATTCATGCGCCATGTTAATGGTTAATTATGAGTTTAATATAATAAAGGTTTATCTACTATGGCGGTTTCTATATGATACTTTATACGGAAATATCGAATTAGAGTTATTATCAGTTTGATTTACATGGATTAATAAATCAAGAGTTTTATAGAAATGTTTTCTTTCTTTTTCGGAAATTCGGCATCTTTAGGTAAGATAAATTTAAAAAACCGTCTGTACCCTCTTAACCTATTTCTATCGTGTATTTAAAAAAAAATCATTCGCAGCATGCCATGATCAAAGTTTGCCGTAGGTAACTTGAGATATACGCATTGGTGCAAATGAACTACCAAGTCAAAAAGAACTAAATTACATCTTAACCTTGAATTATTCTAAAAAAAATTTACAAAACACTTAACAAAAACAATTTTTATTGACCTTTATGGTTATTACACTCGTTGTTGTCTACATCCCATTTTATTTTCCATTTTGCTTGATACAATTAAACTTAATGCAGTGTAAACCTTTACCTGTCACAGTGACAGATGTGTTCATAAACAAATTGCAATCTGACATTCACCTACAGACTTAAGTTAAGACATGACTAGATTTTATACTTTTCTTTCCAAGACCTACCTTAAATGAGTTTTTTTTTGGAACACACATTATTTTCAATGAAGGTTGTTAAATGATTTATCAGTTCATTCATTTCACATTTCTAAAGTATAAGAAACATCCATTATTTGACAGCTATCTGCTGTATAACATTAAATCTCTTTCTGACATTTACAAATATAACCTGGTGGTTATTTAATTGATTAATTTTAGCCTCATTACTGAAAACTCTATGATGAAGTAATTGAAGGTAAATCAAATTTCAAATGTAGGTACATTTTAAACTTGTAACCTGACATTATCCAACTGAATAATAACGTCCCATACTCAAAGAAAAACAGGGGAAGCATAAAAAAAGACAAAGCTAAACCAAGATCCTTTATTATAATATGTACTAATCGCCACGTAGGTACCTACCAGTTAATTTGTAACTACTTTTTCCATTAAGAACATGCCCACCAAATTAATTCTATTTGTCTGAAAAACCATTGCTCTTTAATATAATGTAGAATTGGATTAATTACAACCTTACAGATGAGAAGTATCTAATTTCTTATTCTTTTAAGCTGGGAATCAGCTAATAATTTATTTACTGCTGGACTCTATGAATCCCCAATCTGTTTTTTATTCAAAACGGGAAGTGGCTTCCTCTTTCATTTTTATTTGAAAATTCTCAAATTAGCCTTCTACTTGAAATCAAAAAGAACTAAATGAAGATTATGCAACCTGTATTTCGCCTAAGTACTTTAAGTTGTCTAACTATCATGTTTCGTGATCATTCAGATTTATTACAAGTATTTTAGTAGCTCGATTTTGGAATGCTACAATTAATTGATCATAAAACGTAGAAGATTGATTTTTGATCCATAACTGTATTTTTAATTCGAAAGTATTTACAGATTGACAATGTCTGATGGGGATTGAGTTAATACAATTTTCAGCATTAAGTAACTTGGATGTTTTTGCGAGGTCTTCTTAGAAGTTATAAGTAGTATGATATTCCTATTAGTTTTAGTTCTGGTATTGTAGTCATGCGTAGGATTTTGTAGTATACTTTGCTGTTTGAATGTAAAGATTACCATGACTTGTATACAGTGACCGCCAAAAAGGCTGCATCATACAAAAACCTTTTTTATTTTTGATTTTTGAAAAAACTTTAAACGACAATAATTTGTGCTTGTCTAAAAACCTATTTATCCCCTATCATGTATACCGAGGAATGATATCTACTTATTCAGAAAATAGCGTTTTTCGAAATTGTCAAAATCCAAAAAGTACTATTCTTCGGAAATTGAGTAAGATATCAAAGAAATTTTTAAAAGTGTGTTAGTCTTCTAACTGAATAATGTCAAGGCCAGAAAACATATACTTTTTTTAAACTAAAATAAAATATTTAAGTTTTTGGCGGAGGAAATATTCAATGATAATTTATTAATACTTATTTAAATCCTTTCTAAAACCTCGAATCTAGCCTTAGTAATGAATTACTGTTAAAAAATTTCTGTAAATGTTTTTTACAGTTGTCTAAATGAGGAGATTTTTTTAGAACATGTAAACTGGATAAAGAAAAATCTCCCCATTTAGACAACTGTAAAAGAACATTTACAGAATTTTTATAAAAACAATTTATTAACAGTGTTTAATTAAATTTTTAAATTTACATAGATATTAATTATAATTGAAAAAATGTTCTCTTAAAAAGCACTTTGCAACAAAAACGTGCTAACATATTACGTTTTGGTAAATCATAAACAATCTGAGGGAGTAATAATTAAGATTTTTATTACTTTTTCCAATTATAAATCCTTCAAGTCTTCACATAAACAAATTTGAATTTTACAATTGAGTCTTGGTATGTAAAAATTTGAAAAATACAAAAAAGATAATTTTTTTAGAAAGATTTAAAGAAAAATAGGTGTTGTGTGGACCTGAAATTATTGAGTTAACTAAGACTACCACACCATATAAATATCATAAAAAATTTACATGGTTTCCAAAAAATAGCACTTAGCCGTTTTCTAAATGAATAGAAATCACCAGGTATATAATTTTATGGTAAGGGCTAAATACGCTTTTAGACAAGCACAAATTATTGTTGGTAAATTTATCTGAAAAATCAAAGACAAAATTGTTTCCCATATGATTCCGTCTTTTTGGCGGTCACCTTTACGAAACATAATTTTTATAATCACTTTTGGAACAGTTTCTAGATTGCTGAAATGACTGTTAGAAATACCCCCCCCCCCCCCCATAAGCCTATTATTACATATCTAATTATTGACAGTACTACAGAAAAGTAGAATAGTTTAATTGTGTTGTGTTTTCATATATTTTTAAATAATTTAAATTTCTAAATAGTTTCCCTTAATTAAAAAAAATATATCGTTGTTGTAGCATCACAATTAATAGCGATAGTTTGTTCGTGAAAATCAACCATACCTAGGGAGCAATTATGGAATAACAAAGTACAAAATTATTAAAACATAAAAGGGAAAATTTAAGTAGTAAAAGAACAGCAAAACTATCCGAAAATTATTTAATAAATAACAGATTGAATACAAATCCTGTAAACCAATCAATATTTTAACAGAGAGGTTCTAACATGTGGATTAAATAATGTTTGAATTGGTAAAGTTAGTTGTTTGTTAATATCAGAGTACAAGTCATAATTGATAACCATCAGAATAAACTATGAGGTCATTTGAAAAGATGAAAGGCAAAACGAATAATTATTTGAAAAAGTTATTTAAAATGTCAAATTAATATAAATACTGTACTGAAATGTAATCCAGGAGTGTTAATTTAAAATCAGAATGAATGTTTATTACTATGGTGAATTTTTATTTAGAAATAACAAAAAAAATTGATTCTAACATTTACATGTATTTTCGATAAAAGCTAAATTTTAAAAATAAAATCGTTTTACTAAAATGATATTTATTTCTCAATTGGTTTCTAAAAGTGGGTATTAATGGTTAAATTATAGAGATGAACAAAAAGTGAACATTTAAACAAACTGGACAAAATGGACTAACAGATAAGGAATTGTGAGGTGGTAGTACAAGAAGAAGTTTAACGGCTGCGATCAGCAAAATAATCATTATGGATGTTTGAAGTATAATTTGGACCTGGGTAAACTACATAAGACGCATTATTGGGTGTCCTGTTTGATCTGAATCTGCATTGGAGTTACTGCGAGGGAAATACATCTTCACTTAAGTTGGATTTGGATGCGCACTGCATGGAAATATCCTGTTGAATTTAGACGATCAGCATTATAGTTAATAATGGTTGGACGTAAACATATCTGCATCTGAATTGGATTTTGAGGTGGACTGCAACGAGCTTCTTGTTTGAGGTAGACTACATCGAACTTCTTGATGGAGGTTAAGAATATTTTGTTGGATATGGATAAAGGCCAGTACAGTCACTGGTTGATAGTCGCATTTATACCTGAGTTGGACTTGGAAGCAGCAGATGTATGGAAGCGTATCCGTAGTGTGGCAGTTTGGATTCCTGACAGTTTTTAATCGCAGTTAAAAATAAGGCGATTCCTGCGGACCAGGGACTTGCAGTGTTGGTGTCTACATTGAAGCTGCATAAAGAGCAATTAATAACAACGGCTGTTACAACTGGTTAAGGAGCTGTATTTACATGGGTGTCCCAGGACATTGATAAGCAGATGCCATGTTTTTGGTTAGATGGAGAGGCTGATCGGAGTACTTCAGGGAAGTAATACAGGTATTTGTTAAAAGATCTAAAAGTCATAAGCTTTGAAAATGAGTGAATAACATATTTGAAGGAACTACTTACCATTCTTGATGTTTCTACGATGATAATAATTGTAACGAGTACGATTTCGACTGACTTTTAACTTTCCATAATTTCGACGTTGACAATTGAGAACTGTCATCTTTGAAAATAATTTTCATAATACTATCAACACTATCGAGTGTAACAATTTTGTAAATCAACTACAGCAATTAGTAACTACAAGTGGATAATTTGTCATATTTTATAAAGCAAGAACCTAACCTGATTTGAGAGTGATTTTGCTACCGGAGCAAGAAATTAAAAAAAACTCAGATTAAACAAATTTGAATAATGGCATATGTTTTATCGGAAAAGTAAATAAATTATATAACATACCAACCTTGAGGTACAGTCGCGGAAATATAAACTGGGACAAGTGATGTAAGCCAATTTTTTACTATTTGAGTATTGCAATTGTACCTTCCTAAGTGTTGATGAAATCATATATACCACATGCCTATGAACCAAAAACAACTGGTTAATGCAACATAAGCAGCTTGGGATAGCATCGACAATGAATTCATTGTGAAAGCACACTAAATCTGTTCAAGAAATTATTGTTCTTAGCTTTATGTCTTTCAATTGTTTTTCGTATACTGCTTGTAAGATAGATTGTACTATAACTCGTAGTTAGCATTTATCTCAACTTTTGTAAATTATTATTATTATTTAAGTTCTCTAAATTCAGGAAATTTTACATTTTCATAACAAAGATTAATTATGTGTTTTAGGCTACTTACTACGAAAGGACCAAGTTTTTTACCAAACTGTTGGATATTCCATCATTTCCTGCAGCTCCAGGATTTTTTAGGAAGTTGATATGTTTTTTAATATTTCCATTGTAGCATCTACTTTTCGTTTCTTCTAACGTTGTCTTTCATATTGTCTACCTATCCTATTCGGGGTCTTCCCCTAAGTCTTTGTCCTTCATATCTCATTTCAAAGATATTTTTAGATATCTATCGTCTTCCATGCAAGTCACATGGCCGTACCATTGAGGTCGCTTTCTTTCTAACTATTGCCCTATAGGAACTGGTTCTAATGCTTTTCTTACACTTACACTTACACTTACACTTACACTTACACTTACTGCCTTTATGCTCCGTGTAATCTCAGTTCAGTTCAGTTAGGAAATGTTTTCTACTCTCAACTGATTTCACTTCACAACATTCTACGCATACTATAGTGCTGATTTCAATTTAATCCATAGCTTACTGGACTCTATGGACGCCGAATCGTATTTGAAAAAAAAATCTACAGCCGATAAAGTCTAATTTCTGAAGGTCATGTTATCAGCACCGTGCCATCTGTTGATTGGTTTCCACATTTCTTACGGGTATTCTTTATCGTGATTTCACCATCATTAGTGCGTAATCAATCTGATATCAAGTTTGTCAGTACGGAGATTTCGAGATGTATGTGATTTTGAAAATTTCAGTTCGTCATAAACGGTTTATTTTCCTATCACGAATCTTAAATGTAAGTCGTCGCTGGTGTTTCCAATGTATGCATCACAAATAGTAGTGACTGAGTCTTTTCCTGATTGTTTTATTAATTTTGTTATACAAACACTATGTCTTACTGCGAGGAGGTTAGGATGCGTGCATACACCTGAACAATATTCAGGCAGACTGGTGTTACGTTAAGCTTTACAATTAATTTCTGTCATGTTAAATTTCAACACGGAGCCTTTTATTCCTGTGTAAAAATTATGCTCACAAAGTTTGATTCTTGGACGTTGCTTGAATACATACTAGATTTTCGTTAAAAGACACAAAGTGGCTGCCAGTTGTTCAAATACGTTCCTGCGATTTTCTATCCTTTTTAAGTACCTTTCCAGTAGTATTTTGAACTTTCGCTACCTTGATTTTAATTGACGTCCAGTCGGATGACATGGCGAATCCTTATAATCATTGACAAACTGCACTGCATTAAGAGCTTTCCTCGGGAGATTGATCCATGGAGAGCCCTTTTGTGTGCGCAATACTTAACTATTCAAATTACTACAATCACGCCTTTGTCAATGAGCCAGTCGAAGACGGAGCCTCAGGTGAGTGATAATGGATACGGTTAGCGTATATTCAATGCTGCTAGCCCGATATCAGATTAATGCTATACAAGCCCATGTCTTGTTAACTGATTGAGAGAAATAGTAAGTTCGGCGTATCTGAATTTAACAACCAAAGTTAATCCCATATTGGACTAGCAGGTCTGAGTATATTTTAACGTGGCAGAAATATTAATGTGGTCATCATACTATTCTGTAAGCTCTTAGTTTTTGAAATACAACCACCACGATGTGTCTGTGTAAGCCTTGTGTAAAAGTGAAAGGAAAAATTATCGTCTCGGTAGAAATTATTGGGTTGTTTGTAAACTTCAATGCCTTCGCGAATATTTCTGCTAAAGAAAAATGGCTATGTTTCACCTATGTGTCATTGGTGAAACGGAATGTTTGAAATTAATTGAATGACAATAGCAGGAAGTGAAATTAAAGATGTCACTGTGCAAGTGACAGTAGATTTACGAAGTCTTGGTATTCAAAATTAACCAATGAAAAGGCTCGATTCGAAACAAATTATGAATTTTCACAGGATACAGTAAGTTTTCGCCAGTGGACTCTGTTATGGTACTTTAACGTACGCACCATACAGCTTTATTTTAATTTCGAAATAGAAAATTGTATCTGTGTCAATTGCGGGTTTTCTTCGAATCTTCGTATTTAGTGTTATTATTTACTTCCATATCAAGACTCGCTAGTATTTTGCTGATACAATATAGAAAAGGCAAAGCTGTGTGAGGACATTTTTAATTTCGATGATTACGCGACCCATTGAAGTATTTTCTGTCCACATTTTACGAATTTGCTTGTATATAGGTTTTTTCGTCACGTTAGTATTTTATGAAATTGCATTTAAAATTGTAGAGATTTTACACGTACGCAATTTTTTCTAGTTCCAGCAAAACCGCTCTGGCCTCTAGTCGTCTTATTTGCAGCTGGGTTTGCTTCGTCACGTTAAGCACGCTTGTGGGCGGTTTGTACTTGGAGAGTGCATGTGGGGCCAGCTTAGACTGAAGTAGTGTCTGTTGGGGTTTTGTTTTTGTGCGTGTCCACGTGTTGAATTTGATGGCCTTCCGTTCTGCAATTTCCCGGCGGCCTGGTGGGCCATTTTTCTCCGCTACATTGAAGGATCCATTTCTTCAGAACGGAAAATCGTACTGGTCTCGACAGTTTTCGAATATTTATTTTGGGAATTCCGCACTTGGGATCACTGGATTTTGCACAAGCCCTGCTTCAGGCCTCGACACGTCTGCTTCTACTGCAAGCGCTGCGACGACAATTGACGCAATCAGGAAAAGCTAAACCAAACAAGGTAAAGTGCGCTATTTTTAATTAATTATTTATGGTACACAACTTTATAAATATTTGTTTATATTATGAGCCAGCCGACGGCTCGCGACATTCTCAAATTAATCATTTACGGTACACAAGTTTATAAATATTTGTCCTCATTATAAGGCAGATGATGGCCCGCACAATGCTCAAATTAATAATTTATGGTATACACGTTCACCAATATTCATTCATAATATAAGTAAGCCGACGGCTCAGGCTAGTGTTAATTAATCGTTTACGTTACCATTACCGCAAGATTTTAGCAGTAAGGCGACCTCCCAGCTGGGTGATTATAGCCCCCTTTTGTTAATGTCCGTTTTTGTGTACGCTGACTACGTCGGAGCTGTTGTATTGAATTGAACCAATAGAGCGGTTTAATGTGTGTGTTGCTTTATGGTTTTGCCTACGAGCTTGTGCATGCTTATATTTCAGGTTATGTTGTTTACAGTGTAAAGATTTATGTAGGGCAGAGCCTGAGAACAGTTGATAAGCGTCGCAAGTGAGTCAGTGCGCTTGTTGCTGCAGTGTTGGTAGTCGCTTGGCTGCTCTTATATGTTATTCCCGTTGAGCTTTGGATTTCGCCAAGGTAATAAGTCGAAAGGTAGGTTAATTTGCTTCCTAGTTCCTCTATGGGCTTACCTTTCTATTTAGTTCTGTTTGACGGAACCGGGTGGCGCCCTATTCAATGTTGTCATTGTTTACCGTCCCATAGGCCGTTGCCCGTAGGTAATCTCGTGTAGGACCACTCCTCGCTCCACTAATGTCTAGTCGGCATATCTTGTTACGGGCAGGGCAGCGGCCCTAGGTGAGTCATTGTCCCGATTTAGGAAGTCATCGTCCGCGCCGGCCGTCTCGCTTTTACGTAATTTTTGTATCAGCCGGCGCGGTGTCGCAAAAGTCGATTTAGACTGTAACAGCTGTTTAGGTTAGAAGTTAGCCTCACCTAAAGACCAAAGACACAACCTACTAGCTTTCAAGCAAACGATGTATTACGAGGAAAGTAGGCAACAGTGAGCGGAACGTGTTAAAGAATACATGGAAATCCTGTGTAGAAGTGCTGACTTTACTGGGGCCACTGTAAACGAGTTTAGTGAAGTTATCTGCAAAGCAGTGACAACCATTTTGGATCCATATTTAACTGTTTGACCCTGTCGGTATGACAGTTAACGGAAATATCGTGACATCAAAAATCCAAGTCATCAGATTTTGTGCTATATTTCTGTCCGATGTTTTGTTTAACCAGTTAGTTAGTTGTATGTGCTTAGCATTAAAAGCTTCAAAATTATATGCTAATGAAAAACTGATAACTTGCTTTTATTATCTAGTGGAGATACTGTTATTTATCAACGTATTAACTATGTTATTGTTTAGTTCAATCTATAAGGGAATAATTTTGTAGAGTTTGTTTTTCAAAGAAACTATAACTTGTTAGATTGTTCTAATGCAACTATGAATTAGAGTATTTTATGATAATAAAAATGATTCTCCTGGTCTTTCTTTATAATAAACCCCAGAGGCAAAAATTTTAAATTATATTTTTCATTGAAAAGTGTGCGAAATGCAATTTATTAAAGCTTCCAGATTTAGAATGTAATACCTTTTATACATTAAATAAATGTGTCGTGGCGAGCATGTTTCAACTGGCTGCACAGCAAAATCTCGTTCATTAATATTACAGAATATCATTTAATATGTCGCCCTTCACGTTTCACATTAAATTGGGCGAAACCAATGACCAATTGAATAAATACATTCCTCATTGCGCACTTGTTTGTTTTAGCTATTTGTTATTCATAAGCTTTTGTTGACCCAACCAGCTATAATCCGATTTTATTATGTAGATTTTGAAATTTGATAATATAGGTAGAGTCATGCTCGCATAAATTTAGTACAAGCAATTTAGATCTAGTTACGCAATTATCTAAAATTGTTTGTTGTACAACTGACTTTTCATTAAATACAAAATAAAATAAACAAAGACAACTAATATTTTATAGATCCACCATTTGCGTCAATTACAGCCCTTAATCTCCTCGTCATCGACAATATGCTAGTACTAGATGTATATGAGTATGACTGTTCATGTGTTCAGATATAGTTGCTTTCATTTTTATAGGACTTGCAGTAGGCTGTGAGTTAGCTAATTTTTAATAGTGTAAAACATCTAGTTAGATTTTTATAGATCTGAACAAGTATATCTTGCAATTGTGATTTACAAACAATGTAAGTTGTTATTTAGTAAATAATCATTTCTACACTTTCTAGTTGATAAGCAAATAGAACGCCACCATAGTTAACTTAACCTACTTAAATAGACGTCTGCCAATTTCACTTAGTAGTAGCTTAGTAGCTCAGTGAATAAGTATTCCGGCTACTAATCTAAGGGTCGAGAGTTCGATTCCTAATCCAGGTGACGTTATTTGTAAATCATTCAGAGAATGCCATCATTCTAAAGTGATGTAAAGTCTTGGGTCCCGTATTGCTACGATGTGTAGCATGTAAAAGATCCCTTGCTAGGGTTGGGACTCTTTGCTCTCAGCAAAATTCTGAGTCGGTGTCTAAGGTACTTGGTATTTGGCACGCCTAGACGTTGTGTATAACAAACAAACAAATTTAACTAGGTGGTCTACATTCTCAAGAAAACGTTAAATCAATGCCTACCGCAGGTTCTACAGAAATGATATCACCTATATTCATTTCAAAAAACCTAGTTATCGAAACTGTCGAACATACTTATATGAACGTTATTAGGCATCTGCGGTAAGAGCATTTGGTAGCCTATTAATAAAGCGGTTCTGTATTTAGACATGAAGGATGGATAACATTAACTTTGTATTTGAAGTCTTGCACCAATGAAGAACTGCATGCGGGGTTTGAGTACCGGAAAGTGAATCTTGCTGAAATTTTCAAAAATTGATGTGAGGATCCATTCGACACATAGTATTATTTGTTATAAGTTGAAATTTCGCAAGATGGTCTGCTATGCTGTTAATGGCTTGATTCCTTATCGCCAAAACTGAAGAAAAGAAAACTATGTTTTAGTACAAGAAAGGATTAATTACCAAACTATATTATAAAGAGTAGCACAGAGATAAAAAATCGGAAGTTATTGAACATCCTGCATAGACCCATGATCTACCGATTTACTTATTTTTGGAGCAGTGAAGAAATAGAGTTGTAGCTTGCGGGCAGTGAAAGTAAAAACAATGCTTAGTTAATTTCCTATCGTTTTAAACGGCTTTATAACTTATTAACTCATCTCAGATTAATGCATCCTATTTTTATCATTTATTTTCTGGTCTAAAGTGAGAGACTGGAGCTGAAGGACTGTTAGGCCAGCTTAAAAATTCACTCCGCCACTGCCCTTTCATACACGGCAAAATAGCTCCCACGGCATAGCCTACAAATTAGAAATTAGAAATTCTGTTCCCGTTTTGTTATAGTGCAGTGGATTTTTATTTAAATCCCTGATCAGAGCTTTTGAAGCACTTCGCTTGTCCCGCCCTCAATATTTACCCAACCATTTTGTAAAGTTGCACACGACACAAATGCAGGCTTGGGGAAACCTACCTTTAATCGACGTAAGTTCCGACATTTTGAGCTACAGTCTATTTTTGTTTCACGGAGCCGTGCGGCTAAGTAGGCTCCCGACAATATTTCAGCCGCTACAGAAGTCTCATCGTTCGCCAAACCTTCGTCTAAGCCGATTTGACTATCTTGGTTCTTGTGCCCAATTCCGCTACTTATTGCATTCAACTAAATTAAACCTGCTTCACTAGTTGAATAATGCGTATTGTGAATTAACGTCAATGTTGAATATGTTTTTTAATAAGCTAATCGGCATATGGAGTGAAATATTTAAGAATTGAGTTGCCGATGCATTACCGTGTTCTTGCAACTTGCCGCTGAGTTATCACCAGACCGTTAATATTGATTTGTCTGTGGAATTTGTTACATCACTTTGATGTAAGTAGGAGAGAAGCAAAGGTAGCCGACTTTTCAGCCGACGCTGGTCGTGGGATAAACAAAATACTCTAATCTTAAGTTGTAAACAATATGGGCGCCAAGTAGCAAGTAGCCCAGCACTTTGCAAATTACAAAAATATACATCGAGAGGCGCTACTAACCAATCCCACCTTTCAGGTAAAAAAAGGATTATGAACGCAATATCTTGCAATAGTAGAATAAATAACTTTAATTCAACCGTTTTATTCGGTCACTAAAATGAACTGAAAGTCCACAACTAAATTACAAAGTTCATGCAGAATTGTTTTACAAAAGTTAACATTAAAAGTAATACTAACCTGGATAGTACGTCAGACACATCCTCAGTCGAAATATAATCTTTGACAGTTTACAATTAAACAGAGATTTAATTAATTGAAAAATCTACCCTAAATAGGTAAGCACTACGTTTTACTGTATTTATGTAAACCTGAAGAAAATCTGATATTTTATTGATACAGATTAGGTTGAAAACGGGTGTCTTGACGCAGGGGTAAATAGAAGGATTAAAACAAACCTTTGGTGGTTGTTCACCAGGTAGCGAGCAGACGGATCATGGTCCCTGTTGATCAGCGTCAAGGAGCTACATGATTACGCCACGTTAATCGGTGAATCTGCACTGCAATTTTCGACATGCAGCTGTAGTTTCGACTATGGGGCTTTAAAAGTAATTTGACTTCGAACCTCTTGAAGAAATGGAATCATCACACACATGCTCATTCTGAAAGGTGACGAACTCAACCGTGCGAGAAATGAGTTAAAAGAACAAATCGCAATAGAATTTAACCAAATAATACAAAAATAATCTAGGCCTACAATTAAATTGTTCCGCTTGGTTTTGCCAAAATCGTAGCATGTGCTCGATCTGGTATAAATCCAGAAGAATGGCAGATTTTGAAAATGTACAGAAAATATATCTTTAAGGAATTCCATGAATTTCCACGAAAAATATCGCAACACTAAATTTATTTCTCAATGTAGGATGGTAGCGAAAGTTCCCAAATAAAAATGAAACATTTGACTTCAAAAATGTAGTTCACTTTGCCATCGTTCCTGATTCAGCACAAATTGGCAAATAGTCGAAAAACATAAACTGCAACCCAAACATTTGGAAAACCTTCAGAAATCCAAGGTAGGCAACCAGAATGCCTTGGAGTTTGAAATGTAGGAAATAGCGCATATTTATTTAGGAAAACTAATATTTTGGGATATGAAAGTTGACTTTAGTTTAATTAGATTGTAGATAATATTTCATTTGTCAAAGCTAGGACAATGATTTAAATACTCATAAATGACTTTTGACCCGTAACAAATTGTAATACCGTTGAGCATATTGCAGGTGTATTGTGTAGCACACCTGACGTCACTGCACGCTGGTATCGTGCTTTCAAAAAAACAAAAACGCTATAGAGAGGGCTTTGAACTAAATTTTGTCTTACTACTGCATGCCGGTAATTATTACATCGCTCTACCCACAATTCAAGGCGTTCGGTCACTTGAGTTGTCAGTTGTCAAAGTGAGGTTGTGTGCAATCGCAATCCATAAAATAAGTTACGCCATGACTTTCAAAAATTACTTTTTTACCTAAGGCCACTTGATAACGGTTTTTTAACGCACTTTACTCTTAGCACAATTTATTGCGGCTTCGGCGTGCAGTTGTGGCCGACGAGAATTGCTTTTTATGCGTGTTTTAAAGCATTTTATTTTTTATGCTGAATAGTTTCGTATGAAGCGAAATGGAGTTCCGCGACTTTTTGAAGTAATATAGCCTTACAGAAAATTGCTATAGGTACCGAGTAAGCAGTTTAATACCTTTCCTGTAGCCAAAGAAAAAATTTCCCGACATCTTGGAGCGCATTTAAATATCCTCCAACGTACACTTTCTTTTGACTATTGGAAACGAGCCTCTTTTCAGCCGAAAATTTACCCTTGTTCCACTGTGTAAAAACGAGCACCTTATATCTTCTTTTCCAAGGTCGTTATCTACTTTGATAGAGCATTTTTTAGACGATTTGATCTAATAGTTTACAAACTAAGCACAAAGACATCTTTACGGAGCTAGGAAGCAGTATGAAAACTTTTTAAAAATATGTGGATAGATACTGCCGACAGCGTTTTATTACGAATTGAATTATATAGTCTTACAAAAACCTTACCACTAAAACAAAATTCTTTCATTGTGTCTAAAAATACGTGATTCCTCAACGTATCGTCCTCACCATAGGTGCCACATCCTACAAGCACCTTGAAGCCCAACCTTTTTATTTCCTCTGCAGGATGTTTTATTTAGGTTTAATTTCAAGATAGATAGATGATTTAATTCAGGTTAAACCTAACTTTAAAGTAAGGGTTAGTATTTGTGCCTTCAGTGCGAAGTGTTTAATACCGTTCTAGGAACATACATCAAATATTGTCGCATTTGCCACACTGTACTGAATATAGATTGGTCTCGTCTACTGTTAGCTTTATGGTGTAATTACTCTTAAGCGTTTTTATATGTTGGGGCAGTGTGAATTTTACTTGCTCTACTTTATCTTTGTATTAGAAATCATCGCTACTGCAATGAAAATTTGTCACACTTTTCATGGGATGTGATTTAACTGTAGGAAAGAAACTTGTTCAGATAATCACTTCATTTAGCGCTTTTCCGCATTTTCCCGCTTTTCTATTTCAAATATTAGTACTTTCCCGCTTCATCTAAGTCAAAATTGATAGTATATCTATGTTTTAAAGCTTAATTTCTTTCCCTTCGAATACTAGCCCTGCCCATTTTATCATATCTTGGGCAGCGCTTTATTCAAATGCACATGTGGTTGCTTTTCATATAATTGACGCTTCGTCTTAATTACTTTTTGGCTCCAGAACCTCAGCCCATTTCGTTTGCCGGGGTTCCACGCTTTGGGTGCGAAAGTGACGCGATCCTGGCGCTTTCACATAAGTTGGAGAGAGAACAAGTTAAGTAGAGTTGCGCGAGTTCCTTTGGCTTCAGCGTTCTCCCACCTGAGTTCAAAAAGGCAACAAGTAATCGTTTTGTTCCAAAATTCAGAAATAATAGCGTGAAGCTGAATGGGTGTTCTCGGTCAAGTTCTTGGTCATCTAAGTGATGTTTTGTGTAGTTATTATCTGAGGAATTCTCCTACCGCGGATCCGGCAGCTCCGAATTGACGCCTTGGGCGGATAATTAATAGGGAACCTCTTCTGTGCTAATCGTTTGTAATAAAGTCACGTGTACCGTACTGTACCTTGCCTATCGTTACGTTCTTCCTGCTACCCTCTGGGAATTCGTTAGCACTATAGGTCTTTTCTCGCAGTCCTTCAAGTAATATGGGGCAGTAGCTTGAGCACGATCCACAGCTCCGTTGGATATCATCACCGTACCAAGCTGAACCCCTCAAAGGTACTGTGCTATTTTGCAGTATTTTTGAAAGCGCACCTTGTGCAGTGAAGTGTTCTTCGAAGTGTCGCCATTTTGCGTAGCGCTGCTGTTAATTCAAATTAGAACATTTGAACTGTTGCTATTGTCTTTAAGCCCATTTGAGCATTTATGATCAAGTTTTAATGTTTGTACTTAGCTTAACGTTCTGGGATTAACGTAATTACCGCCATCAAGTCAGGTTTGATTGTTTACTCTCAAGTTTTATTGTTTGTAATTAGTTTAATTGTTGTGTAATTAAAGTTGCTACGGGTTTTGAGTCTGCTAGATTGTTTGTTGTCAAGTTTACCTCTTTTATTTAGATTAAAAGTAGCAATTAGCAATACTAACCTTTATCAAATATTTCATTTGATATTTATTGCTCACCTACACATTTCTAGGTTAATATAGTTTATTTTCAATTAGTTGTGCCTTTTCTTTAGAAGACTTGTGACGTTTGCATGTGTGTTTTGTGATGTCTTTTTCTTTTTAAAGAGATTCAGGTAGCTTTAAACAGATTGAAGTAAGGTAAATCCAAAACAGCTGTACGTGGATCATCGCTCATTTACTGCCAAGGTTGGATCAGAAAGGTTGTGCCATTGCTTCCACTTTCTTGATGAGCCAAACTGTTTTTTCCCCGATTTAGTGGTGGCGTCGGGCAATGAACATCTTTATTTTGTTTACCGGGTCGTAACCCTAATTAAGGTCGTAAACCACCCCACTTCTCCTTCTGAGTGAACCAGCAACGGGGGCAACGGATCAGAGAGTTTTCCTGATTTGTGTCGTTTTATCGAGTAACTGACGGTTGAGCAGTTTGGTTATGAAATTCATGTCATGACAGTTTCGTGTTGTAACAAACTTACAGTTGATGGTGTTACAACCGACTTTCTAGGATTCCTAAAGTCCTTCTGCTTTGCCTGTACATTACTGACACGTTATGTTAACAACTCTGATAATAAATTCGATTATTCGTCCACCTTGAGCACCGTCCAGCAGCAATAAATCCTTTAAATAAATCTCAGTTGTTCCAGGGTTTGGCTCCAGTAATTTTTGCTTATGATCAGCATCCCTTTTCGGGTTACATTCTGCTTTCTTTTAAGGCAAAAGGGGATATATTCTATTAATCGTTTTCATTGCTACCTAAAAAGAAAGATAAAGTTGTCCAACCATATTTTTACTGAATGTGTTCACAAAAGCATTTCTTAAAATAGTTATATCAACCGTTTTTATTTTATTTGCAGTTTACTGCCCTGAATTTTATGGGAATTTGTGTAGTTGCTTCTAGGTACGGTTCATTTGGATAGTTTTTTTAACTTATTTTGCGGTGTCGATCGCATGTTCTCTATTTTGTATTAAATTGCCCAGTTGCACGTGACAGTATATACATTGAATGGCACTACAGGGAACGCAGGTAATTAATATTACAGTTTCATAACTCTAACATAATTAACAGTAAATGCATACATAGTTATATTTATGTTCCAGGGTAATTTCAAAATCAGGCTTTTGTAGCAAGCGTAGCCATTTATAAAGCTCCACATTTTATTTTGTAACTCAATTCACTTTAATAATCCTCTCATCAAAATATTCGTTAAACAATTTATTGTATCTACATCTGCATGAACCGTTGCACAATGATGTTGAAGAACAGGAAATTTTCATTCAATAAACATTGTAATAATTGGTTCCTGCACCTTGCTGCAGTTAGCGTGTCTTGGAAAAGTATTGGTCCAACTAACCTATGACGGCTCATTCCAACCTATACTCCTACTTTCTGTGAATACAGGGGTGCGTCATTTGTATTTGTAGCATTACGATTCTCGCTAGTTCAAATCTTCAATCTTTACTGAACCTTTTCTGGCGTCTGAACGGAAATCAATTGATAAGGAGGCAGATCCAACATTTCTTCGCCTACACCGTAATTTAAATCATCAACTTCCTGGCATAAATGTTCAATTTGTTCTTGAAGCCTCGTTAGCTCATTGTCTATGAGCAACCCTGGCCTACCGGACCCTTCTTTCATTACAACACTTCTAGTTTTTCGCAAAAATTGCTGCCCAAAGTGTTCTCTCAGAAATGCAGAAAGTATAGGGAGGAATAAGATAAGAAATGCTCCTTGTATTAGAAATATTTTTTATTTAATAGACTACTGTCCGGAAAATTACTTTTTACGTCATTAATTTGATTCCGGAAAGTGCTGCTGAATAATATATTAGTAACACTGTAAATTTATGTCAAATTCGAGGTTACCAGGTTAGGTTTTCCGTCAGTTTTGGCACAAACTGATGCAAAACCTAAAGTGCTAACCTCGAATTTGAGAGACTTACAGTGCCACCAACATATTCATACGACTTTTTCAATGAACATGTTGTATGAAACAGTATAAAACAAAACATTGTACGATACACGGCGGTAAAATATTATTAAATTACTCGTTTAGAAATTCCAGACACGGCTCGTTCTTCGTTTCGTCCGTAAACATCTAAACTTGTACTTTAATAAGTAATTTTCCGGCCTTATAACGTAAATAACTATTGCCAGATTTGTACAGAAATGAAACTACCTATTATGCGACACTGCAAACATTTCTTGAATCTAGTAATATGAGTTTTTATTTCGCAGCTACCTAAAAATCAATTTTTCTATTTCTTGATAGTAGTGTTAAGCTGATACGTTTACCAACCTGAACACTGAAAAGTACTTGGGAAAATTGGACACTGCACAATTTTGATCATGCTATTCACATGACGGTAGTTGTAAGGACAACTTATATTTCCATCAAACGATATCGAACCGTCATTGTTCAGAAAGCCCCATACAATTTTAATGTTATTTAGTACAGCTACTGACCATATAATTGTAAGATCTAAAAATAAACCAAGGATAGCGTATACAGCAGTTGATGAAAAAGCTGTAATCAAAAACACATTTACGTAGACTACAAAAGGGATTCAAGCTTCTAAGCTTCTTTCTATCGGTTACTAACAACGGTAATGTGTGTTTAGTTATTTTTTAATGCAAATCGATTTATTGCAACACTACCAGTGATATCTTTGCATTTTACGTTTAAAAATATCTTTTTAAAAACAAGTGTTTGAGTAAACACAGCGGATATAGCTAGCATAAATTACTTTAACAGTATTAGTTCATCTAATACGTACCTATATGTGTACCTAGTTATTAGAAACCGTTTATTGTATTGAGTATTGAGTATTTCCTGCAGGATTGTTCTGTGTTTACAGTATACGCACATGTAGTATTTTAATTTATTTCTGTAAAACATTGACAAACAGCTCATAATTTCAAGTAATTATTTTGTTAAATATGTCATAAATTTTTCGTAAAAATTTCAGTGCGAATAAATGTATCCCTTTAAAGAATAACAGAAGATAATAAAAAGATCTCTTTGCTGGGGACCAGATGTCAAATGTGCAGGTTTCAATACAGTGGTAAATGACCATGTTTCCTCCGATAATATATCAGTCTCGCACCTTTAAGTAAGGCAACCCTTTTCCTTTACATTTGTGTCCACACAACCCTTATCTGGGGATCCTTAGTTACCGAAGCTGAGGTGCGCAGTTGGTGAGGTAACAATGCAGTGGAAATCGTGGAATCTAAAGGAGTAAATCCTAATGATGTCGAATTCGTTGCACTTTCAAGAGAGGCTTTGCCCCTATTGTGTTTGTGATTTTTACGCTCCAACTCTTCTCGATGCCCCTCAATATGATTGTTGAAGTGTTGCCTTAATTGAAATGTCAAAAAAATTATTTATTACATTTTCATTATTATGAATAAAAATGGAAGCAGATTCATGGATAAATGTAATTATAATGCACAATGGAAGTTCCCTCTGGCCTTAAGCTGTTGTTAGTATTAAAAATATATGTATTAAGGAATGCCTTGAAAACAAATATTAATTTAAAAAATTGCGTACTTACTATGGATAAGAAACAATTTCCCAGTTTTCTATTTTATGGACTAAACATTGAAAATACGAATTATTTCAAGATTTGAATTTGGCTTTTTTTACCAAAAGCTACATTGGCAGCAACGTTTTAAGTTAGTTAATTAGGAATCTCGTTTTCAGTTGCTGGATCTTTTACGAAATTTCAGAGAAAGGACAATATTTCAAAATATAAATCTGAATTTACTACGATACTAATAATATTTATTAATTTCTCAAGATTTCCAAATTGAAACAAAAGTTTCCAAAGAATATTAGTAGACACGCTTTGTCACGCAGTTTGAAATAGTGACGCCGCCACTGCCCTTTATGAACGCTTGAACGTCAAGAAGACAGAGAGGCGGTTTGGAATGCACCGTTCTATGCAGAGGGGGCGCTGGCGCCGTGTTGGAGCATTGAGACTCTATGGGAAATATCGATGTCGTTGTGGAATCTACAAGTTCCCCAGGTATACCCTACCTTTCAGGTTTCGTTCTGTTCTCGTCTCATCTCGTTGAGTATGGGGGAGATTCACATCTCGGTTCTGTACCAAATCTTAGAAACACTTCGCTATTCGATTCTCCATCATTTCGTAACTGTCCTGTAAAAGCGACGCTTATGTCGACTCAGACTTCTATTTTAGGGTGTCAGAAATGCATATAATGGATTACCGTCCATTCTGAATATGTTTAAATATTGAAATATTTAATTTAAAATTGACCGCTTAGCCCACCTAAATTTTGAGAATTATTTGTATCCGTGACTCACCTGTCACTAGTCCAAAAAAGTGGCTTTATTAGCTTGTAAGCGATTATGACATTATTCGCGTAGGTAATCAACGATGGTTTGTACGCATGCAAACAGATAAGAAATAGCAACAACTTGAAAACGGCACAAATAAAAGAATATTTTACGAAAATATATGGAACCTAACCGGGCCACAAACGAAAGAATGGACAATTATCCGGAACAAAAAATAGCAGTGAGCGAACTGTATTGTATCAATAAAATATAAGAGATATCCCTAGGAAAATGTACTAACGAGAGTATGCATAGAGGTGGAAGTAACAGAACCAAAAGCCGTGTTCGCTACTACTTTAAAGGATTTTTGTTATTAAACTGATGCTCCGGATCCAATGGTTCCTCATAATTGACACAAAAACCAAATTCCTTTGTCATATACAGGTCACCTAAAAGTTGAAATAATTGCCTTATAAAATACCAAAAATCATCAGAAATATGTAAACTTACTAAAATATGATTTCATTTAAATATAAAAGACTTCAACAAGATCAGATAAAAAATCAATATAAAAGCAGAAAATGTAAATTAGCAAACCAAGAATTTAGTTCTATATTGATTTGGGAGGCTTTCACGGCCATTGTCATTAAGTAACAAACGATTTCCGGGATTGAACCGTGTCATTGTTGAGGTCGAAGAAGTTGACTTTTCGCCTACTTTCGGAATGGGCTTTATCAGGAGGAAAAGTAAAAGAGCGCTCAACCACGCCAGAGGCGAAACTCTCAGAAGAGTTTTGCCTCTGGCGTGGTTTACACTCTTGTTTAGCAACTTTACCACAACTCCATTATTCCATTCGCTGGGTATATGATCGTTTCCCAAAACGTCTTCTATTAGAGATCTTATCATTTAAAATGTATTGTTGATGTCTACTTTCCATTGTTCAGCTCATATAGCATCTGTCCCAGCTGTTTTATCTCTCAAATATTTTATCGCCTCCTTAATTTCGTCAACTCTCGGCTTTCCTGTGTCGATATGTAAAGTTTCTTGGTTATTATCTTAGTTGTGGGTGTCATATTCCGTATTTTTGTACCTGACAACATTTATTTGTAGTGTTCATACCATCGTTTCAACTGCTCCTCAGTGATTGTGATCAGTTTTCTATCTTTATTACGTAATGGTCTTTCATTGCCACCACTATTTTTCACTTATAAGTGGTTTGGTACAGTTCCCTAATGTAGATTGTTGCTGCTGTTTCTTTTGATTTTTGTGCCATTTCATCAAACCATTTTCATTTGTCTCCCCTTGCTCCTTTTTCCTGTCTTGTTTAGGTGCCGGTATTCTTCCATATTTTTTTCTTCTTGTTTATTTGTTTTGCACATCACTATCCATTATTTTCTTTTTCTCTTCTATATGCCATAGTACTTTCTATGTAACGTTGTGTATTATTTTTTAAAAGCTTTCCTCGCCGCTTTCGGTGGTTATTTTTCGTAGTTTCTTCTTAGTACATATTCCACTTTTCCTGGATTTCTGGCTCATTTAGTTTGCATGTATTGCATGTTTTTCTATTGATGGGTTTCGCTGTGGCTCTGTTGGCGCACACTATCAGATTTATTTCTCCAATTGCTAGGAGGTGCCCACAACGCGTTGTGAGTAGTACGCTTCGCTCAGTGGCCGAAACAATGCGAATAAATTTACCCACAACGAGTTCTGGGCATATTGCAAAGTCCACAACGCATTGTGGGTATAAATTTCGGTCATTGATCGAATTCGCCAATTGACTACAACATACTTATTACATCGCATCGGTTAGTATACACTGTTATTTCGTTTCAATTTTCATTCGGCCCCGTTACCACATTGCTATTTCTTTTATCTTTTGGTATCCATGTCGTAGCAATTCTGATCTTTCTTAATTTTTTTAAATCTCTTTATTTCCTTATTTGACTCTCTCATCTTCCTTGGCAACTTTTATTTTTTCTATAAACAGTGTTTTTTGAGATGGGATGTATTTCTGTTTTATTTCTTTCTGGTCGTTTTTAATATTCCTCATTGTTTTATATTAGGTTTAGCTTATTCTCTCCACTTTTTTGCGGTTTTATAAAGTTTTAGAGATTTTTATCTTTCTTTCAAAAGCCTTTCCTGTATCCTTTAGAGCTCTTGTTTTTCTGAGCATTTTATCAGTTGAATAATCGTTGCCGTTGTCTATTTTATTTTCCTGTGTTGAGAACAGTATCTTTACTGCAGCTGATTTTACCCCGTACTTTATTTACAAACACGGCTGTGTTGTTGGCAAGCGGCTTGCATGGGCGCATGTCATCCGTCCAGATCAGCTCTTTGAAAGCGATCTTAACCTATCTGGCAGGCGTCCGTGATTTTCACACAAGTCCTTCTTTTCAATCGCTTTTATGTATCTTAATCATACTTACTATATAGCAAGTGCTGCGTGTTAACTCTTGCACATGTTTTACGATTCGTATCTCACCAACAAAATCATTACAGAGCAGTTTTCACACTATTCACACGTTAAATTTGCCAGTAAAGGACCCTACTTGGGCCGTCTAGTATAATTAATCCCCGTGAATATCCCCCTTAAACTTCTATTATCACACGCTAATTTAAAAAACTCCTGCCTACTGATAATGACTGTACAAAAATAATTACTGCAAAGCTTGCCGTTACATAAAATATGGGTTGTTCTTGCCTTATCTGACTGTAAATGCCAAAAAAATATGTTTGGCGTTGCTTTGTTAATCAAAATATCACAAGCACATCCCATTTACTTTACAACCACTTTATGATGGTTTAGCAGGACAATCAATAAGTAAATCTTTGAATATCAGGGTTAATAAACAACAAATTTTATAACAATTTTGTATTTATATCGTGGGTTTACAGGGGTTAAAAAGAAATGGTCAAAATATTTCTTCCTACATTAATTACTATGCATTTTGCGTCTTAAATGGAATCATTAACAATTTTTGACCACAAACACTTTACAACTTCGCGAGATAATTGAGTGGTGTAATAAAAAGGTGTTTTAGATACCGTGTTCTACATCACTGCCCAAACGCACGCCGCTCCTGTTAGCTGCAGATCCTGTTGCTTAGTCTTGACTCTCACTCAGTACTTGTGGTCTGAGTTACTGTCGATCGTCTATCTGTTGCTAGTGCCACTTCCACGATGTCCAGGAACCACCACATCTCGCTTACAATTCGTTCCATGTAATTAGCTCCGTTGTCTTTCACTTTACGTTCACGTTAACAGATTTATGAAATAAAAATAGTAATATTGTTCGAACTACTTTAATTGACAAACAAAATCTTTGTTCCTACAGATACGGCTTCAGATACGGCTTACCGCCCAAAACGAGTTTCGATTGTTTTCTAACCTCCCTGTCATTCGCTATAAATTTTTCACGTTGACATAAATGACGGTTATAGACTAAAGCGAAACGAAATACTTTAAAAATCGGGAAATCTACAACTCACTAAACAACGGAGATGAAATCTTCCAAGCAAATCGCTCTGGTGGTTTTAAAGAAAATAAACCACTTTATTCGCAGTTGATACTGTTGCAGCTATGCAAGGTACAATTTAGGAATTACCTTATCTTCTCGTTTATTATGGATTTGTTGGTTTACAGGGCTTCTTTTTCCACTTCCAAAATTGCTTGAAAACTAGTCCGAAGCTGTTAACCAACTCGTACGGAAATAGAGATACTTTGGCAGATATCATATTGAGCGCCAGGTATTCTCTACTCTGCTCGTGCTTCAACAGTGTCGTATGACCCTCCAAACTGCTCGTGCTACTGAACCAAGATATGCGCAGCACTACACTATCGTTAATTTACACACTAATTATTTATACTCGCACCTAAATGTAATCTTATGCGATTCGACGGCATATAAAACGTTCTATTGCTAGTGTTTGTTGTACATGTGCTCCATTTAAGACTACAGCTCAAATTTCTTATTTTGCGACAAATATTTTTCTATTGATATTAACTAACCTGCAGGCTTTTGTTTTATATAAATAAATTGAATACCTAGTTTTTTTGCTAGTTTTTAAATAATTTTTTGATCATATTAATGAATAAATTTCAAGACATGCTTTCTCAGCATCGTACTTATTTCTTCATAATTAACTTATTTGACTTTAAATGCTCTATTTTCAATTGTTTTCTATTGGTACCTAAGTGCAACAATATATTAAATGTAAGATGTTTCATGTGGTATCACACGTCCATATTTTAAATTTTTACAAAAAACTGAAATAAGGATCAGAGGAATTACGCTAAAATATAAGGTCTAAATGTGTCTGGGGCCATTTGAGACTAAAAATGCTGTCAAAAATCCATGGGTTATTTCGGTGTTACTTGCGTATAGTTTTTTATAAAGAAAATCCAGAAGTGACACAGTAATAAATATTTCTTGCTACATTTCATTTAAATAACTGTATTTATATACAAACAAAGTTGTCGATTTTTGTTAGATACCGTGTAAAATGAGTATGTCAGCAAACTGTTTAACAAAATAATGTCTCATGTAATAATCGTTATCGGCAGAAGGATTTTAAGATAAATTATTTGCCATTCGGCGTTGTTAGTGCTCGAGGAAATAATTTAGTAAATAAATAACACGGTTATAGTGGAAAAAATGTAAATCAACTATCAATCATTAAGGTAATAAATGATTGCGTAGTGCAATTCTCACTTTTCATTTGAATTTTGATACATTCTGCTGTTTATTCTATATTATGTGCTAAACGTAATAACCCAGACGTTTAGTAATATTCAACAGAAAGTCGCACTAAAAATTTTCGATCCCCGCAAATAGAAAAGTAGTTTCAAGGTTAGGACAAGGACGGAACTTGGCATTAGTGCTCCGGACACAAAGTTTGAGGGAAATTTAACCCGAGCAACCTTTTTATTATGAATTGCAAAAACGTCTAGAAAAATAGAGGAGCCATGCCTTCTTAACCGCGTGATCTTTCTCATAGCATCCTGTTGCTCTGAAAAAGTGCATAAAGCTTGGATGTCTCATGAAGTAACAGTAGTGGTTGAGTACGTTGTAAAATGCCATTTGTTCGCGTCTTTGCTCTCTACCCGGCTTTTTGTGCATCAGAAAGTAAGGTTCACTTTGGGGCTTCGTCGCGCACTGATGTTATCGGGACTCGCTACAAAACAGCAGCTGCTTTATTTACTTTTTGAACTGCTTGTTTTTTCTTGAGTTGCTTTCGCTTCGCTGACCTTTGCAAGTGCTCCATTATCAAACAGCGCGAACTGCACAGTCAGGGTTGAAACTACGTTTCAGGAATCTAAATAGGGGTGTGATGCATACTTTAAAGTACCACCGAATTTAGGCGTACTTACTATATACCTTTAAACTGATTTATGTTCTGCAGTTGCTTATACGAGGGACGCTCTGTTAATAGTTAGTAGCAGGCCATGGAGGCTTAATTGGCTAGAAACAATTGCAACAATTGAATGTCGCATTAGTTGTGCAATTTTAATTCAGTTAAAATGAGCATTGCGCGAAACCTTTACAGCTATGACTTTCTATGACTATAAAAGACAGTTAGGATACCAGCAAAGCCATGAAAATTTGATAGCAGCTTTTGGAGATGCTGCTCCTTCATTATCCGCTGTTAGTCATTAGTTCCACGAATTTCGACGAGGGCGACAGCTGCTAGAAGACGAAGCAAGATCTAGAATACCTGCAATAGCTGCCTGTTCAGAAAATGTTGATGGTGTGGCAAGCTTGATTCAATCCAATCGAAATATTACTTATAGGGAGATTCAGGAGGAAGTGAAGATTGGATCCTCGGCGGTAAATACCATTTTGCATAAACATCTTGGGGTAAGAAAGCTAGCAAGCTGTTGGATACCGCATTTGCTCTCAGAAAGTCAAAAACAGGATCTATTAGACTGATGTAAATTTATGTTGCAAACATTTGACGGAGGAGCTTCCAAACAAGTGGCATATATATTGTAACAGGTGACGAATCTTGGATATACCGTTACGACCCTAAAACTATACAGCAGTCTACTATTTGGGTATTCGAAGATGAAGACTTGCCCACAAAGGTCATTCGTGGCTGAAGCGTCAATAAGAAAATGATTGCTGTTTTGTTTCCGCCGAAGTGGTCCTGTTGCTGTTATTCCACTTGAATATCGCAGACGTGTTAATTCTGAATGGTACTGCGGATGTTTGGAAAATTACAGACAGGACGCCAAAGGACCGGTTTGCGTAACATCTCAGTCGATCATGACAACGCATCCTCCCACACTGCTGCCAGAACACTGGATTTTTTTTAAGATTTGGAAGTTCAATTGGTAACTCATCCTCCGTATATCCGAGCTCTGGGGCCGTGCGACCTTTTTTTATTTCCAACTGTTAAAAAAATGATGCGAGGAAAAGATTTTCCCGGGCAGATGCAGCAGTTACAGAATTTCAAAGAATTTTAGAGGACCTTTCAGAAAATGAATTTTCCGAATATTTTCAAAAGTGGTTGCAAAGAATGCACAAGTGTATTAGTCTGAAAGGAGAATATTTTGAAAAACAATAAAAAAAATTTGTTAGAAAATGCAACGTTCTTTTAATACCTAACAATTTTCAGCGCAAACCTCGTAAGTCACTTTAATAGATATTTATCATATAATACAATAAAGTTGAACTTTATCCAGGAGTGATTCGTTTAAAGGCGACACGTTAATTATTCAAGAGCTGATAATGGCAACTTTATCATCGAGTACAATGCGAAATGTTATTAAATTTTTACTATTTGCTTAATAATTGCAAATATATTTTGCAACAGGTTGGCATATTTAGTGACTATACAGGGTGATTCCAAAATATTACATTTCGCCTACAGTACGTTATATGAGCCGTTAATGCAGTTTGTGAAAACTAATAAAAACTTTTAATCGTTAATTCACTTAGAAATACAGGAGTAAACTAGATTCAACTGCTTCATTCTTAAGAATTTTGAAGGATGGTATCGTTTTTCATAAACAGCTCTGTACCCTATAAGACTTTCTGCCAAACCGAATACCCACCTATAATTTAAATTTGGAAATCAAAATTTCTTCCTCAAGGTGCTCTGAAACACATTAATTTAGCAATTATGACCTAAAATTGCAATAATTCTTTAACTGTCTTTTTAACGTTTTGATTTAATTTTCTAAACATATTATAATAATGGTAAATATGTAGACATGCTACTGACATTGGGTGAATGCCATAATAACGGAAATGAAGCTCAAACAGTTTAGGCGGACAAGTACCCTGATGCGAATGTTATAAGGAGGTTGAATGAAAGGGCTGGAGAGACTGGATTATTGGTTCTTATCGCAGATCAAGCCCGTGGTCGCCCACGAAACGTTTTGATGACTGAGATGTAGGAGAAAATCCTGGAAGAGGAGCCAGAACGAAGCACCAGGAGTATTTCGTAAGAACTGGGGCTGTTGCAGAGTGGTGTTCAGAAGTTTATTATGAGTGAAGGATATCATCCCTATCACTACACAGCTTTCTTGTCAAATGACTTTCAGCTACTGATAAATTATGCGGAAGGATTAATTAATCAACCCACAAATGCTACAACTTGTTTAAGACCATATCGCTTGTAGAGCGCAAATTTGTTTAAAGACATAAGGGCATAATTTTTAACAGTTTAATCGTTAGTGTTCTTTTTATCACATTATTCATTTATTCGTTCTTGTGTTACTGACATCTAATTTCTTAAGTTACCGATTTTATAAAAAATTCGCTAAGCTCTTAAATTTAGTGTAATATATTTACCCAATTTACCAAAGTAACTGCAACTTACTGGTTCGAAGTCGTCTTCTCAAACCGATAATTATTATTATTAATTACTAATGCTTAATAATAGTCGTAGATAGGAGATCCTAATAATTAGTGACAAATTTTAAATATCTCGCTATTTTTTTGTTTGTTTGTTTGTTGTGGACAAGATCTAGGCATTCAGAGTACCAGGTACCTTAGACACCAATTGCTATGATCATATGGTCAAAGTGCTACTTAGAAGTTTGCCGAGACTAAGGAATTCCGACCCTAGCAAGTGATCTTTTACATTCTACACATCATAGTAACATGGAACCCACGGGTTTACATCACTTCCGATTGATGGCAATCTGTAGAGGTTTTCATCCACATATTTTTATTTTTAAAAACCTCACCGGGACCGGGGATCGAACTCGCAACTGTTAGATCAGTAGCCAGAATGCTTAACCACTGAGCTACGGAGCCCGGTTATCTCGCTATTTAAATAATTAATTATTTTGGTAAACGCTTGTAATGGAACTAGTAAATAATCTACTTGTTATAAAGAGATTTCCCAGTTACTGTATTCATGTTGCTAATTTTACCTTTTAACTTTTTTCTCATAACTGTTAAACAAAAGCAAAGAGAATTTTATAAACATTTTCGTCATGCTGCATTAACTATCCTTTACAACGTATGGCAGAATAAATGCGTCATTTTGGAATCACCCTGTATATTCCGAGCAAAATAAATAGTAGGTATGGATTAGCTGTCAGGGTTTGTGTTAGTGGCCTAAGTAGCGTCCTTATAATTTACTGTCAATGGTTCTCTTTTTAGAATAAATAAAAGGAGTAGATAAAATGCTATTTTTCCCTGAAAGTTTGATACAATGTAACATTATACTGCTGGATCGATAATGCTAAAGTGTCACTTTATTGCCATGGCATCTAAACACTTTAGCTCCGCTCTTCAGCGGAGATAAAGTACACTAGCTAAATTAATTGAAATTCCCAACTTTTCGGGCTTTGCTACTTCAGTGGGAGTATACTGATCAGTTTTTTAAATATTAGAAGCTGAAATGAATAAATAAGATGTACCCAAGAAACTGGTACATAATTGCAAAATGTATTTACAAAACTATTCAAAATTAAAGCGGGGTGACAGATGAATAATTCTAGACTCTTTGCGGAGAGAATGTATCTTTGTGTGGCTCAGCTGGACGGTATGGATATCACGTCAAAAGATTGGTTCTAGGTAAATTGCTCGAATGCAATTGCTCGAAAACGAATTGCTCGAAATCAGTTGCTCGAAAGTCAATTGCTCGAATGTGACTTTTCTCGAATTGCAAGTTTCTCGAACAGCAATTTCTCGATTATCTGTTGCTCGAAAAAAATAAAGTTGTAAAATAGCCTTAACTCGAATCAGTTAATATCAAATATAAAAAAAAACAAATTACAAATTATAACCTTTATTAATAAAAAATAGGTATAGGTATGTGATTAAGTTAAAAATTATAAAAACCAAATATTATATGTTTTTAATATGATATGTTATGTGCTATTCCACGGACATAATCATAGATATTTCTGTCATGTCCATAATTATTCACTAATCTTAAAAGTCTCTGTGCACTATCACGACATATTCTTCGACTTCTGGTGTGTTGTTGACCGCTGACATATTGTTCTATCCGTAATTCGTTCAAACTCTGCTCCCTCTTTAATTTCCAGATGGTAAGACCACATAAATTTGAGCAAAACATTTTCGAGAAATTGCGGTTCGGGAACTTGTATTTCGAGAAAAGTTACATTCGAGCAATAGATTTCGAGGAATTTGCCGGAGACGCAAAAGATCGCAGCCAAAAGGTCGCGCGACAGTATATCGCAATCAAAGTGTCGCACGATAAATGATCGCATGCGAAAAAAGATCACATACGAAAATAACTATATACTGCATACATTGTTTTTCATGCCTTCTGATTTTAATTATCACAAATTTTATCTCATGAACTCAAACTTCTTCAATTAGCCTGATCCGGCACTCAAATTCCATCAAAACTTTAAATTTTATTAACAAAACTAACACTAACTAACTTACCCTAATCTACACCAAACTTAAACAACACGATTCCAACATATGCTAAACTAACCTAATCTATTCAACATTATTTATGTATGGGTAATATGCTGAGACATGAAAACGTCCTCTGATTTTATTGTCGTGCTCGTTTATTAACTCTTAAGTGTTTCCATTACTTAGAATCTGCTTTATCTTATATGGTCCTTCATAAGCATTCAAAATGTCGCGCATATCTCCTCTCTTCGGTCTGCTACTCTTAGCTTCTTTATAATTACGAGATCTTCTATTCTGAAATGTGTTCTTTTCTTGAATTTATTGTTTTGCTTCTCCTCGTATCTGTCCTGGATTTTCTTTACGCGTTGCCTAATCTTTTCCAACAATTCTACAATTTCTGTTGAATTTTCTTCCTTTCTCCAAGGCCTTACAGGTATGATGTTCTTGCTAACGTTACTGGATTCACTTCAGCTGTTATATTGGGTACGTTATTAATAAAGTCTTCTACTTTCGGTAGGTATTGAACCCATCTGTTGTAATGTTCGTGAGTCATTATCCTCAAGTATTTAATTGTTTCTTTTATGTAACTTTCTGTCACATTAAATTTCGGATGTCGTATGCTACAGAAATACGTTTTTAATGCTTTCTGCTCTAAAGTGTTGATTAATCTGGCATTCTTAAAATAGCTTGCATTGTCAGCCAATACCTTCTTTGATTTGCCTACTTCTTGTTGGAATTTCTCAACGGATCTTATCACATATTCTGTGTTACTGTTCTTAGCCAGATATAATTTAATGTACTTCCAAAACACATCCACCATAATTAAAATGTGCCTGTACCCATATTGTCCTGGTACTAAATTTCCCAAATAATCAATTGCAACTAATTTTTAAGGTTCATTAACTCTTATGCTTTTAATGAAATTTTGGTTTGTATGATTTTTCTCTTTTGCAAACTCACAAACTTTGCAACAATTTGTGAAGTGTTTAATTAATTTGGTACCGTTCTTCGTATAAAAACACTCTCGAAACATCAACCACGTTTTTCTTCCCCCACATTGTCCAATTGGTGTGGTGTGTATTTCTTTTATAATGTTGATTGAATCTTCCTTCTATAAAGAACTATATAATGATTTTGAAAACGTTGTGCCTAAGCATTCAAATAGCCGTTTTAAATATCCAAAATGGTTCAATAAAACGCACGTGCACTGCAACATGACTTAGATAACGCATATAAATGGAGTGTAGCAAACAAATTATATTTCAACATCCACAAATGTTATGCAATAACTTTTACCAAAAAACTTCAACCATTTAATTGAAATTACACATTAAATTCATTGCAACTAACTCGTAGAAGCAATATTAATGATTTGGGAGTTACTTTAACTACAAATTTAAATTTCGAAAAACACATTGTAAAAATTGTTTCCGAAGCGAGAAGGTGTATGGGTTTTATTATCAGAAATACATGTGGATTCAGAAGCATTGACACTCTAAAACTTTTATATCAAACACTAGTGCATTCAAAATTAGAATACTGTTGTGTAGTATGGAACCCAAGTTCTCTAGAACAGAGCAAAAAAGTAGAAAAAGTCCAAAATCAGTTCTTAAGATTTTTATATTATAAAAAGTTTAGCTCTTACCCACACTACTCGAATACACGAATAAATAATCTACTGCGTATAATAAAAAAAAATCTGTAAATGATAGACGCCAGTTTTATATAACAATGAGGTGTTATGAAATATGCAACAATTATATAGATTGTAGTGAACTCTTGAATTTATGCTCATTAAGAGTGCCTCGTAGAATCACAAGAAGCCAAACTTTATTTGCATTATCTCTTACAACAGTGTCGCCACTCACCCAGATTATATCAATGCACACATTTACGAATTACTATGTTGCTATTTTCAATATAGATACTTTTTGCACCAGTTACAAAATGTTTAGAAGTTTAATTCTGCAATATTTGAGTAATTATTTATAGGTAAACATTTATATACTCATATCCTTAGGATTCTGATGGTACTTTACTGATATTGTGTGGATTCCACCCAATTATGTTACTGTTTATATATTGTTTATATGTAAGGTCCTCGTGTAATAAGGCAATAACGCCTGTTTGAGGATAAATAAATAAATAATACTAACAATTCTTTTCCACTTAATAATTTTACCAATAAATCTTTTACGATTTTGTAACTTTTTAATTCTTGATCTGGGCTTTCTTGTACTAAATTTCTTATTTGCTGAATTTCAAAATTTTCTTGTTTGCTTAATGATTCTTCCTTTGAAAATCTCCCTCGTTGATAACTTTTCTCTATACCTATTAATAATTTTTTCTGTTTTCGGTTGTTTGCGGCATCCTTCCTCCTTAAAAAGTCGGCTACCACATTCATTTTTCCTGGTCTATGTCAGAATTTTTTTTCTGTAATTGTAATGTAGTGAATATACCCTATTCATTTTTAATATCAATGTATGAGTAGTTTTATAGTTATTTTAGTACGCCATCTTTTGTCGCATGCGATCATTTATCGTGCAATATTTTGACCACGATATTTTGTCGCGGGACCTTTTGGCTGTGGTATTTTGACGTATATCTTAGCTGGACTTGCTCCTAATAACATAGTATAAAAGTATGCGTCTGTAATGAGTAGACAAAATACAACTTTTACCGTTAGAATTGTGTAATAATATTGTAAAAGATGCGGCCAAGATTAATTGGAACTTAGCACCTTTTATGTTTGTTGTAAAACCAGTTTAGTTTTATTTGAGATGGAGTTTATTTTGTTGTTAAGAGATAGGGTGAGAAGGCCAGGCCATGCCAACTCTTTACAAACATTTGTAGCCTGTATTCGTCCTCATCAATGAATATATATTAGTGGTTAAAAGTATATTGAATTCTAAAACATATCACAGAGCTATATATACAGTAAATGTGTGCCGTGTTTACGACCTATTATTAAAATGACAATCATATGTGTTTTAGCTAACGTAATTCTAAACGCTTGAGTTGTTGTCTTGACCTGGTAGCCTCGCAAACTTGCACCGGTTCTACTTTTGATATACGATACACTACACTTGTAGAACTGCAGTGTCTGTTTGTAAATACGGAACCGTCACTCGATTGCATTTGTCGTTTACATTTAATTGTTATCACGACATAGAAACTTGACACATATCTTATCTGGCGCAAGTTATGCAGTTTTTGTGGACTAATTGCGTGAACTTTTGTGTTTACTTAATTTCAGTTATTTTTACACTATTCACTAAAAACCCATGATCAAACTAGTTTGAACAATATACTTATCATAAAGAATACGAAGGGCTTTATTCAGAACTTTCCTCTTAGGTGGACGGTGGACATTAAACAAATTTAAAAAACAAAAGAGACTAGGCGTAAAAATATCTTAACGTCCCTAATAACAGTGTGATATGATCTGGAGACACGCAAGGGCCTCCATTATCATATGCATTTATGTTACGCCCTCGTCGCGCAATCAGGATAAAAATACAACATTAATTAATACATCGCCAACCAAAAGGACGCAGTTTCACAAGCTGCAGAACAGAAGCTGCGTTAAAAGAATTACGAGGCTCCAACGACCCCGCCCTGTCCGAAACCCTCATAAATACGTCAAAGTAAAGACGACAGCTCGACAAAAGAAATGCGCCGGCCACTAAATCTGGCCGGAAATTCAAGCCGCCGCAACAGTTTGTTTTGCTATAAGGAAACGCGAGAGCATAAGCCTCGCGTGTATGTAGGAACGCGGACAAATTTGTTGCCCGCAGCAGGAACAACAAGCGTCCCAAAAGTACACCGATTGACGAAACAACAAAGTCATAAAGCATTAAGAGCTTCTCGGAACTTGCCGCAAACAGCGAAATAGGCAGTTTCAAAGGGAAAACTAAACGGGCACCAATAAACGCCGGCACCGGGTATGCTAGAGAAAATCCGGGTTCAAACCTGCGGTCAAACAACGGAACAATGAAAACCCACATCGCGAGGGTTGATTATATTAAAAACACCAGCCACCTTAGGATGCGAAAAATCACCTAACCAGTGCGAGTACGAGGGAATAATTTCGCCCGCTAATAAGTCCGAGAATCGCCGCAGCATATAGGAAATCCGCATCACGGCCGAATTGTTGCTATTGTAGAAATAATTTAACAAATCTTAACTTTGTTAATATGCAAACAAAACATATTGAGTAAAGGCTCAAAATGCGAGTTTTTGGAAGACGAAGACAATGTACATGTTGGTGACGAGATAACACTTCGCGCCGCGGAGGTCGGACCCACGAATTTAATTCGCATCAAATTTGCAAGCGCCCGACTTCCGTTCAGCCAATCGCGAGCGAGGATTTGGAAGACAGAGTCGGCCAGACCTTTATAAACCCCGGGATTCTTGAGCAAGATGCAGAGTTCCAGCCATCAACATCCAGTATCCAGCAGCCAGCTTACTCCAACCACAAATCGCACTTAGTCTCCAGTGGTGCTCACCGAGCTCCTGGGATATTAACCCCGTGAGTTCAAATCGAACTTAGTCTCCAGCGGTGCTCACCGAGCTCTTGGGGATTTAGTAAAATTTGCGCTATTGTATTATCGACCTTAGTCTCCAGTGGTGCTCCCCGAGCTCCTGGATATTAATAGAAAATTGCTTAACGTGAGTCCTTGTCTTCAGCCGGATCCAGCAGCCCGACGCGCCTGCCGCCCCCAACCTCCGCTGTCATCGCCCGCCCCCTAGCGACGTCCCGGATACGTGCCAACAACTCGGAGAACCCACGGCGCCACCCCGAGAGCTGTCCCTGCCTCCATGGAGTAAGGACGTCCCCCCCCCCCCGTTCCACGAGACGCCGCCTCCAGTCTGCCCCTCCGAGGATGCCACCCCCCAAGCACTAATCTGTCTCATTTTTTTTCCACAAACCCCAGGAGACCTTCCAGCGCCTGTTCGGCCCCTCCTCTGCCCCCGACCCCGAGTCGCCCTTGACCATCAAGGCACGCCGGTGTCTGCAGGAGCAGCTGCCCCCACGAGCGCACCACATCGCCGTCTTCCGGACGGACTCCCCTTATCGGAGGTACTCCCCCTTTCGGACCAACGCCGCCTCACCGCCGCCCTGCCCCTGGACTCCTGAACTCAATAACACCCCCACGGGACTGGACGCCCTGTATGCCCGGACCCCGAGAGAACTCCGCCTCCAGCGCCGCAGCCAGCGCCAGGTCCTCCGCTGCCCCCGGAAGTTGGATGTCGAACTGGAGCTGCACCTAAGCGCCGAAGAGACGCGAGAACTGCAGTCCTTGTGGGAGGCATACTGCGCCACCGCCGAGCCGAGTCGCCGCCCCCAACTCTTCACAGTAGCCCTGCCGGTCCGGAGCGAGGTCCGGGTTATACCTCACTACCGCAGGGGGGTCCCGCGACAGAAGAAGGAGCTTCGCGACCGTCTCCAGCCGCTCCTCCGTTCCTCACCGGCGCGCATCCCGTCCAGCCACCGCCGACACCGCCGTCGCCCGTCGCCACCGTCCAGGCGCCCCAACCCCTGCCATCCGGCCCGACGAGCCAGCGAGGCCGAACGCCGAACCCGCAGCGCCGCCTTCGGCGCCAGGTCCTCCGTCGCCCCCGGCTCGCACAACCCTCCCCGCTAAAGGGAGAGCTCCGGGGCAATCTACGAAGAACCCGCGCCACCAGAGCGTTCGAGGCGTCATCGACCTATTAACCATCTTTGTGTATATATGTTAGAAAAATAAAAACCTTTGTAAATATAGTTGTTTGTCCCTCTTTCTCTCTCTTGCTCTCGCACTTAGGTCTGCCCCGCCTACCGGGGAGAGCGCCATTGGCTGACTGAGTTGCCAGGGCAATATCAACAACAGTTGGCATTAGCAGGAGTCAACCCTCGCCCGCCCAATAAACAATAAAAGGAAACACTTGATAATGCAAATTACATACATTTTCATATAAAAAACCGATACGGGTTATGAGATACGAATTTCAGCTCCCACGAATGTGATTTCAACGCTTTGCACTACCCCTACGGTTCATCGCATGGGGCCACGCAGGACCCATTGAATCCTAGCGATCTAGCTGCATTAAACACAACACACTTATTTGTTGCCTCTTTTTGTGTATATTACAATATTTACCCTGTATCTGTTGGGTTGCAATTTTCTCAAGGGTAATTCCTGAGCTATGTGCAAATTACTACTTTAATCTATTTCTCAGTTAAAGCGAAACAACACGAAGTACATAATTTTATTCTTATGATTACCCAGTATAAGTTCGGTCTAAACTATGCCCTTCTTCGGTAAGAGTACACCTGAGTTAGGAGCAAAATATTACTTTCATTTAATAGTTCGTGAGTTAAAGCAAAATAGGCAAAATTAAATTGTTTTATCTTACAGTAGCGCCTATTACCATACATTATACAACTGTTTTCAGTGACTAAAATGAAGTTTTATTCACAAGTGAGTTTTTATTATTGATACTACTGTATTGTTGGTAGCACTGTCAAGCTATGTCAAATTCGTAATTTTTAGGTTAAGTTTTGCGTCAGTCTGTGTCAAATAACAAACAAAACCTAGCCTATAAACCTCGAATTTGACATAGACTGACAATACACTTCAGTACTGCCAAACGTATGTCACAAATCATAGGCGACTAATTATAAATTTATTTCGCGACATATTCTGACTGCGCAAACTATTTAGGCATAAGAATTGCTACTGTAAGATAAAACGTCGTATATCACACGTGAGCGAAATGCCATTATAAGCTCGTGAGAAATTGTATCGCACGTGCATCGTAAATTACTTTTTCGACGACTGACATCGAAAGTAGATTTTTCTCACTGTCATTTGACAACAGAAAGTTGACATTTGCCGCTGAGCGTGCGTTTTCGTCACTTTTCCGCTTGCCGAGCGTTTTGGGTTTCCGCGTGAACAAAATAGGTAGCCACGTCCGAATGTTACCCTGACTCATTTGAGAAAATATTCACGTCACATGTCATAGACTGCGCGAGTAATGTTAACTTGATTGTCAATGAATTTTTTCAATAAAATAAAATATGATATTTTCCTTTAATAATATGCACAGTCGTCGAAAAAATAGTACGTATGTTTCGAGCTAAAAGTCCACTTGCCGCTTTTGCATGATTGCTGGTTTCGGCTTCGCCTCAACCAGCAATATTCATGCGCAAGCGGCAAGAATGAACTTTCAGCTCTTAACATACAATATACTATTTTAGTACAGTCTATTCCTGCTTGGTATAAATGGATTTTTACCAAATTACGGTTCAGATGGGATCCAGTTGGCAAAGTTAGAATACGAAGAATATAAATAATTGTCGGTAAAGTTGTGTTTGTGTTAACTTTACGCAAAAATTTTATTAGAATAAAATATTTTTTGGCCTCGTGACATGTAAACAACACATTCATGCACAGTTGACGTCCAGCGTAACTACGATTTTATAGTTAATCAGCGCTTAGTCGCACCGAGGTGCGGTAAAATGACTAGAAAATTTTTGGCTTTCAGAGACCCTTAAATAAACAGTTGCTTCGTAGTAATAACGGGTGTTAGCTGAAACGCTAGTTACGTGTTTTATCGTTCAGTTGCGTTTAGGAGAAATAAAGAAAATTGATATTAACGACTTTGAATTTTGACATTTCAAAGTGTCAACTATAACATTTACTGATGTCAGCTTGCTTGATGGCTTGATATTCGAAAGCGAAGTCATGAATTTATAGAAAATGTTAAAAAAATATATGTCGGCCAAAAAATTTAATACAATACTCGGTGCGATAGGCGTTTTATTGAAGCACTCCGCTTCGCGTCGTGCTTCAAAATTAAAACCTCGCGCTGTAAAATGCGACTTACCGCACTTGTAATCTAAATAGCTATTAAATTAAAAATTATAGCTTCACAGCATTTATACGAAAAGATGGAATATTAAAAATTAACGTAGTCTTGTTCAAAACTGTGTTGTAAATAGACAGTCGTAAGCTTATTGGTGGTTGTGTTATTACTCAACAAAGGCTCACACTGTATCATTAACCTGGTGGACCTAGATGTATACTTTCAAAATATTTATATATACAACACTTCTTTGAACTTTGTGTAATTAAATTATATAATAACGTGTATATTGTCCCAAAAGTTTTCGGAAAAAAGTAATGGTTAAAAATTGTACAAATTTTTTTATTTATTTTGCTTTGGAACAACATAACCTTATAACTGTGTTTATTACAAAACTGACATGTTATATTGAACGTCAACCAATTTGATACGGTTTGTTTCCAACGGCAACTGGATGGGACGTTATTTACTGTAGGTACATTTTATTTGATTTTCCGAATAATTCTGAGACGTATGTTAAAAGGCGAAACTAATGTTAATTCTTAGTGTCCTAAGTGCAATAAGCAAAAGTAAAAACCGAGTATCTATAAGAAGGAATCAAGGCAAAGTACCTTATCTTTTCATATTTAATTCGCGGCTTAATTTGATTGATCTTTGACATAATCCAATTAGTAGTGTCCTGACTTCTACTAGTAGTCTTGGAGCAGTCGGTGCCTGACGGTTGGAAAATCTTCGCATACCGGTGGAGGCAATTATTTCAGATTGTTGAAGAGCTGCATCATTTATTGTTGTGTATTTTGCATATTTCTGTTACATAAATACTAAGATCGTGATGTTTTTTTGTCAATTGTCAAAATAGCAGCATATTCTTATTAGGTACTACTTTGTGCCCACCTGTTATAAACATGCAAGAGGTAAACCATTTTATTCATCCAGGAAATCCTGCGTAATGGTAGTAATAAAAAATAAAATTATTTACTTTTAAACGTACGCTAGAAACAATCATACTAAAGGAGGAAACTTAATAATTTTCCTCAGCATATTGCCTGATCCCAGAGAAACATCAAGAAAACGGGAGAACTGTCTTACAATCGTAAAATACATGAACTGTGCAATAACTGCGTCTAACAGAAGTTTGTTTTGACATTCCAAATTACATTATACCGCTTTATTCCTTGACGAGGAAAACAAACTACATATTTACAAATTGTAGAAATGCTAACGGTCCCCACTTATTTATTTTGCAATTTACTGTAGGTGAGTTTGTTAATGTTTAAAGAAATTTTTATTGCAAATGTAAACACAATAATGTAAACCTTTGCTATTTCTAAATATACGTGTCCTGAAGGCAACAACAGTTCTGTAAATATTTCAGTTCATGAAAAATAGTTTTTGCGTGAACCCTTTTGTAGAATAAGAATTATTTATCTTTCCAAGCAAATAGGCAGCAGTTTTTTAACTTTTAATTTCAGAAATAGCTTCTTGATTAGCATAAGCGCATATTATCTTGTTTAGTTTTGATTTTTATTTCATAAACCTTTGCAACTTCATTTTGGGAATAATATGCTTCCAGTAGCTGAATGCTCCATACAATCAATGGATAATTAAATAAACTAAAAAATGATAGCGCACAGCTTGGTAAGTAAAACGTTATTTAAGTTTTTCAACAATGCTCACTGAGTTCAATTAATTATACCCAATACGTCGATCCATTCTACTTCAACTACCCGCCCAACCAACTAACAATTCAATCCTAAAATGGCAGCAGCTCTGCTCATTACAATAGAGGCATCCTGTTGTGTTCTTGGTAATACAAATGGAGGCAATCGCTGGAAATTGCACTTACAGCGAAAAGTCACGCTATACTGAGCGAGCAATATGGAAGGGCATAAGAAGCAGTTCCAGTTCAAGTTATCCGTTTGCCAGCTTCCCAAAGGAATAATTAAGTGTCTATTTACAGTTGCGCATACCATATATAATTAATTGTGACAGAAACAAATAAAAACAACATTTGTAGATGTAGTTTGTTTTGAGCACGAAATTTAATCAGTAAACTCATAGCTCATCTATATAATATTTGTTTTTAATTTATTACTTATTATAATAAAAAGAAAATGTTTAACGTATGTTTTCATCTATGATGCTACCTAATAGTTTTAATATAATTTTCTCCGGTACTTTAGATAGAACCTGGAGGAGGCTTATGGGGCTATATGATGCGACGTCTCTTGGATCTTTATTTGATACCCATTACGACTTGTGCAATTTGCCACGGCACGGGTAGTATTCAATTCTTATAGTTGCATTAAAGATTTGTACAATAGCTTTTAAACCTTTTTGAGACAGTTCTTGGAGTACTTTATTCGTAATGTGGTAGTAGCCCGGAGCCTTGTTTGTATTTATTTCTCTGCGTATTACTATTTGGAACTCACTTTTGCTACCAATAATACACTCCAGTAATGCCAAACGTAAACGAATCGCCGTTGCTATGCTGTAATGGTTGCTATACTGCAGAATACCGCCTTACTCAATGATTTTGAATGTAGCAATGTAGTAGATTCCCATATGAAATGCTATAATAATATACCATGTAACAAGTTTTATACACGTCACTTTAGTCACGAGTTTTTATAGGCACAAGCGGAGCGTTGTATAGCTAGTGTCTCATAAGCGAGTATCTAGACGAGTTTATATAACACGTTACGTACTATACATCCTATACGGCCAGAAATTTAGACAATATAATTTTATTAAGAGTCTGACTTATTATGTTAGGTTAAATTATGCTTGACAAATGTCAAAGTTGACTGTTGAAAACTAACTTGACTTCGGTTTTGGCTGTGACTAATAAAACCGATACTGTCTGAACCTAACTTCAGCCTGTGATTAAAACATCGTTGGCAACTTCAGGCCATGACTAAGAGGCTCTTTACTCAGCGGTTATGATGGGTTGATAAAAATTTCACTTAGCGACGTGTGTGTTAGTAGTATGTTATATGCCAATTTAGTTGCAGGAGTAGAAAAATTACATTATTGTGTTTAAAGGAGGTTTAAATTTGAGGTATGATTTTCGAATGCATTTAAATTAGAAAACATGATAAAATATATTCAAATGCAAAGTTGCCATATTGGAGCAGAAGTACATGGAAGATATTAAAATAATTTACATTTTAAATATTTCTCCACACGGACTATCAAAATAAATAGGTAGTCCATCTGACAACAATATTCTACTGTGTTAAATAGCAGTACAGTAAACATCGGTACCTGGTTGAATACGGTTTGATTCTCTCTAGTGCAGTGCTGCTTTATTGAGAACTTTAAAATTAAAAATCATTAATTCGGGTACATGCCGTATACTTGCAATAATAAATAAATTGTGACGATTTGAAAAGGGCTTGTAGCAAACGGCCGCAGCAAGCGGGCTGTGCTGTGCGACTGATATTACGTGCTTGCGCGGGCGATAGATAAGTTGAAAAACCAACATTAATATAGAAAGCCTCCAGCCACAGAGGTTTTCAGCAAAATTAATAACTTATAAAACGAATCATTTTCTTTACAACATGAAAAAATACAAAATAATTAAACCTTTCATAAACCAGCCCAGCTACGCACAAACCACCAGTGGCACCCCATCAACTAAATACCCCAATAAAAAGCAACCGTAATAGTATACGGGAAGATAGAGGGAACCAGAAGAAGAGGCCGCTCACCAGAAAGATGGGCAGATCAAATTAAAGAAAGCACTAACTCCACAATTGTACAGGCAACTCGCACTGCTAGAGATAGAGGCCGATGGAAGGCGATTGCTAAAGCCGCTACAGCAAGCCGTAAGTGAAATGTGATCACGACCCTTCTGACAAGAAAGAAACTAAGAAGAAGAAGAGAAAATGATCGTAAACTCCATATAATACGTTAAAATCATGGACTACATAAACCAAACGCAATTGGGAAAATAGTAAACCCAAACAACATAATCACGGCATCTAGGGTATCAAATGGGCGCACCTGCATGTATCTTTCCAGCGAATATCTTCTAGATATACAAGGTGGCGCAAAAACAGCACATGCTTTTGGAATGTGTAGTACTTCGGAAGGGAGAGGTTGGTGGCTTCTACACTCAGTCTGCCACTTGGTTTAGAGAGTCTAGTTTCAGTAGCCGTGGAACGGTGGAACGTGGAACACCATACAGCAAAAGCCACGATAAAAGATGTCCGACGAATGTTTTCCAACCACGTAATCTCGCGTTTTGGCGACGTTCTCTGGCCCCCACAGTCACCGGATTTGTCGGCGTGCAACTTCTTTTTGTGGGGTTACCTAAAATCGAAAGTCTATGTTCGAAAACCTCCTACGCTAGACGAATTCAAACTTGCCATTCGTGAAGAAGCCGCGGCTGTGCCCCAAGAAATCTTGATGAGAGTAATGCTTAACTTTGAGGAGAGGCTCCATATGTGTGTCCAGCAAAATGGACGTCATCTTCCTGACATAATCTTTCATAATTAAATAATCTTGTATACCAATAAAGACTAGATATGTCACAGATTATTTTCGTAGTAATAAATTTGTTTTAGATGGAAAATTAAGAAGGTCGCATTCTTTTGAAATCCATGCGTTCTTTTTGCGCTACCTAGTACTAACACAAGAACACAATAAGTGTTGCAGACCAACAAGCTAGCATCCGGAAAATGATCACACCTACCAAAAATAAATCATCCTCTCTAATATTTGTCCCACAATCCCAAATCCCGAAATAGAAAGAACCCTAACAGGTTTCGGACTAAAGCTAATGTCACCCATTTACAATATTAGAGTTGGAATTCCTGGCCCAGCACATGCACATATAATGAGTTTTAGGCGTTTTGTATATGTAGAACCAAATTAAGACTTAACAATTTCTGATTCCGCTATAATTACATTTGAAGATGAGAAATATAGAATCTATATTCAAGAAGATATTCAGAAATGCTTTAAATGTGGACAAGACGGACACGTGGCTAGCAAATACCAAAATACAGTGCTTTTTTGTGACGGTACGCAACGGTACGGCGTACCGGAATCTTTTTTATTGGTAATGCCATTACAATTAAATTTTTTGTTATGGAAATAATACGTGATAACGGCAGTTAAAATAAGTAAAAGAAATTACGGTTTTTGCCATTATGAAATTCCTAGAATCGGATACCTACAAGCCAATATTCACAGAAAGGTTTTAACTTTTAAGAATGCTGAAATGCATGTTGTTATCAGTTATGTCTCTGTTTACTTACGCGTTACGCTAGGCTGCATTTATGCCCGGAAATTGGCAATTAATATTTAAGCTGTAACTCAAAACCTGTAGTTTTATGTTTACTGTCCTACTGATAAAGTTGTATATACTTAGCCTTAGCCCTTACTTACTCTCAGTTGGAATTATACAACTTTACGTGCACTTCCACCTTGTGGATTCGTTCAGTAAAAATTTTGCATATAGTTTCTTCACGTTTGTTTAGTGGTTACGCGAGCTGTGAGTGATTTATTGTGAACAAAAAGTGTTGTAATTATATAAGATGAAACGCATTACAAGTTTTTTTTCTCCAGTAACAAATAAAAAATTAAAGGCCGTTGAGGAATCCAATGGAAGTACAACTGCAGCAAATAGTGCCTCTGTGATTCCCCATGAACTGCCGGAAGTGTCAACGTCTAGTTTAGATACAGAAACTAAAAATGATTGGCCCAGTTGCTGGACCATTGATCAGAAAAATGATTTTTGCAAGAAATACGATTGCCTAGATTACGAAAATGCAAACTTGGCTGTAAACTCTGCAAAAAAATTGGAACTCTTGGAGTAGAAAAGAAAATGGGAATGAAGATTTCGAAGGAATGGGCAAATGTTGAAGTTTTATACTTTGGGGAAACTAGACAACATCATTTAACATCTTTAAGAAAAAAAATTTTTGATCACAAAGACACTGCAGCACATAAAGCCTTGCTAAAATTGATCGCACAAGCTGATAAAGAATCCCTGGAGAACGTATGTTTGAAGAGCCTGTCTCGGGAAAAACTGATTACGGCAAAAATTTTTCGCACCGCATATAAGGTTGCCAAGGAAAATCAATCTTTTCATAACTTTGAATCTGAAATTAACTTGCAAGAACTAAATGGCACGGATATGGGTCGCATTCTTCATTCGACTAATGCGTGCATTAACATAATTAATCACATAAGTGAAGAAATGAGGAAAAATTTGGTAAAACAAATTACGATGTCAGGCAGTAAATTTGCATTGCTAATTGACGAATCAACTACATTGAGCCGGGGTCGGTAGCTCAGTGGTAAGCATCCTGGCTACTGATCGTAGGGTCGCGAGTTCGATTCCCGGTCCCGGTGAGGTTTTCAAAAATAAAAAAATGCAGATGAAAGCCTCTACAGAATGCCATCACTCGGAAGTGATGTAAAGCCGTGGGTCCCATGCTACTACGATGTGTAGCATGTAAAAGATCCCTTGCTAGGGTTGGAACTCCTTAGTCTCGGCAAAATTCTAAGTAGGACTTTGACCATATGACCATAGCAGTCGGTGTCTAAGGTACCTGGTACTCTGCATGCCTAGACCTTGTCCATTAACAAACAAACAAACAAACTACATTGAGTAAGAAGTCAACTTTAATTGTGTATGTTCGAATTTTTATTTCAGACACTGGAATGACCTCCCCTGTAAATTTATTTCTAGATTTAATTGAACTGGACAGTGGTACAGCAAGAGAAATTTTTGACTGTTTATTAGAATGCCTTTTTTCGTATGGGTTGACAGAAAGTTACATAAAAAGTAATTTAATATCTATTGCTTGTGATGGCGCGGCTGTTATGATGGGCAGTAAAAACGGGGTGACCCAACTATTGAAAAATAAATTTCCATCTTTAATTGTGTGGCACTGTGCTAATCATAGGTTAGAATTGTCAGTGGGTGATGCTGTAAAATATGTGTTCGGTGTTAATCGGTTTAAATCGTTTATTGATAAACTGTACGTCCTTTATAATGCATCACCGAAAAATGCAAGAGAATTAAAATTGTGTGCAAATTTACTCGACATTGAACTATTAAAAATTGGACGAATATTAAGTACACGATGGGTAGCATCGAGTTTTCGGTCTGTTTCGGCTGTTTGGAATAATTACCAAGCTCTCACAAATCATTTTGAAGAAGCCAAAAATGATTCAACGCGTGATAAAACAGATAGATGTAAATATGAGGGCTTGCAACGTATAATTACATCCAAAAACTTTATATTAGACTTAGGTTTAATGTGCGATTCCCTTCAAGAGTTATCTGATTTAAGTTTGGATTTACAAGAACGGAATATAGATCTGTATAGGGCAAGCAACAAGATCAAAGCAATTATACAACTTTTTCACGAAAGGAAAACGAATCCAGGACCGTTTTACAAATATGCTCTTGAAGCTGTGGAAAAAGGACAGTTTCAAAATGTTCCACTTTGTAGCAACGAAAAGAAGAATAATCCTCCAATTAATACAAATACTTTCTATGAAACTTTAGAAGAATCGATGAGATCTAGACTGCTTGATCCTACTAGTATACATTTAGCCGCAGCAACAAGAGTATTTGATAAAAATCATTGGCCTGAAGACGTGAATTCCCAGTTAACATATGGCGAAGATCAAATACGAGATTTAGCAACAACCTTCCAAATTGACGAAAGAGATGCAGTGCGTCGATTTCGCGAATATCTCGTTGATAAAATAATTCCCGAAAAATTAAATAAATTAGTGAATGCGTTGAACACTATACCAATTTCGTCCAGTGAATGTGAACGTGGATTTTCCCAGATGAATTAATTATGACCCCCAACAGGGCTTCTTTACTGACAAAGACAGTATCTTCATTGCTGTTTGTCAAAATTGTGGGGCCACTATTGATACGTTTTGACCCGGCGAAATACGTTGACTCTTGGCTACTTCCAAAACGCCATTCAGCAGTTGATGTGAACAGCAAAATAAGACATCGAGATATTTCTGAGGATGAGAGTGCGACGAAAATTTGGAATATTTTGTAAATATTATCTTATGAATATTTAATATTTGTATTGTATAAAAATTTCAATACATGACACTACATTAAAATTATTACTTTATGTATTTTTTAAAATTTTATCTTTACAAAATTTACAAGAATGGCTGTAAAAGACGCCATTAATAAAAATTATTCTCGAGACTAGTGAACTGAAAACGCAGAGTACCGGCACCTTATTTTTTACAAAAAAAGCACTGCCAAAATATATCAATAAACATGAGAGTTTTAGAAAACCCTGAGCAAAACAAAGAAAGAAAACGTTTACACTCAAATTTGCGAAGAGACATCCAGTGACAACGATGCTGGCGTCTCAACAACAGAACAAGGAAACCAGCCATCTGAGACCCGAGAATATAAAACCAATTCAGAAAAAATGAAATCAAAGCACGAAAAAAGCAAATCGCAAAAAACCAATACAACGGAAGATTTGAAACAGATGTTGGATCCGCTAAAAGATGTACTTTAGATACAACAGATAATTACGAAATAACATACGAAGACTTTAAAAAATACAAATAGAAGTATACCAAGATACTCTGATAGTTACTTTAAAATACACCAAAGATGTGCCAACATTTTTAAGAACACTGAAAAACTTAAGAGAATTTCTAACGGAAATGAAAATAAAATACTGATTTACTCGAATAATGTCAAATATTCAGAAAAGTATATGCTTATGCATGGATGGCACAGGCGACGATGATTTCACCGACAGTAGCTGTCAGTCAATATAGAAGAAATGACTTCCATACAAAAAAAAAACACTTTCAAAATCATCCAGTATAACTGTAATGGATATTAGAACCGATTCAATGCATTACAAATAATGATCCAAGAAATTCAACTAAATGTAATCTGTCTACAAGAAACCCATCTCAAAAACTAAGCAGCACCAAAACTTAAAAATTTTAAAATATATTACAAAAACCGTGAACCCAGTGACGAATAGGGGGGAGCTGCCATACTGGTAGGAGAAAATATACCAACAGAAAGGCGGGTGCGGTACAAATATATGCGGCTGAGAGAATAACTATTTGTAACATATACTACGATGAACTGACTTGATTGTTTTTGCATGGGACAGTCTGAATAAATTAAAATTCACCTTTGCCCCGACGTTGGGCGACAAAAATTTGCAAAGGAACCCCTATCTGGTGCCTGTTTGTAATTATTTATTTTAGTATAAAAATAATATAAGTTAAAATTACGGGGAAAGATCCTAGTACACACAATTCTCAATTTATATTCTTATACTGTGCTAACCTTTGCCTCTCACTATATTATGGCTGGTTAAAATGAACTGTAATAATTAACTGCACAAATAAAATGGTTCAATGCCCCTGTTTCTATTTTATTTAACTGCAAAACCAACAGCAAACACAAAACTTATTATCTCATGGATTGGGTTCATAAACGGACTGTATTCTCAAATTTTAGGTTATTTGTCTCAACGTAACTCGTTTGCTTGTTATTAGTAGATAAAATCCACAATCTCGTAAATTGACAGATGGACACAAAATGGTTTTTGCGTACAGCGTGAAATTGAACATTTAAAATCGTACAGTGAAAACGCGTCAGGTAAATTATTTCAATATTCCCGCTTGGCAAGTATTAAAGCATTCCCTTTATTATTTCTCAGGATGACGTAGAATGCACACCAATCTTTCATTTGTTAATGAAGCTCGATTCTGGTCGATTTCGCTAAAACCTTGTGACGCCGTTCGTTTTTCGAAAACACCTTCGGCAAGATTTGATCTTTGATTTAAATCGTTTTCCCGAACGCTGACACTCAGTTTTTAGATCTATCCTACCTCGTGAAGTTCGCTTCGTTGCTGGTTTCGGAGCTGGTCGTACTGACGCTGCTGGAATATATCAGGTTGTTGCTGCTTCCCTGCCGGCCAATGTTGAATCGGACGTTCTTGCAGACTTGGCTGATGTCCTGGACTGCTAACCTCTGGCTTCAGCTGGTAATTTCCGTCGTAGTGGAAGATCGTAATTTTCAGTTGGACGGCATCCTCGGAGATGAGATTTGTAAAAAGTCAATTGTTCATTACAGAAACTGGTGGAAACGTTAGCACAGGTGCACTACCACATTGGCAATCAGATGAACCACTTTTTATAATATAGAATGCATATCTATTATTATAAAACATTAATTAAAGGTGGAGCATAAATTCGACAACCTTTCAAATTATTTTATTCAATTGTTCTTCTTGTTAATGACAAAAAAGCATCATGTTGCTAAGATATTCTACTATTAACTGAAAATTAGGTTTGATAATATTTACCACAAATGGAGTAAAGTTTGATTACATAAGTTACAATCTAAAATTTTCTTAATCTAAAATATTGTCTTTTTGCTTATAACTAATATTGTTCTATAGCTTTGCACTTACAACCGTTTTTTAATTTTACTGCTCTGCTTCTGCACTATGTTTTTAGCTATTAACGCACTGATATTTGAGTTTCGCACCTTTCACGTTGCTTGCTTCTTTTTTGTTGCCTACATTCAGGAATTGCTCTTTGCAATTTTCTAGAATTTCCTTCATCTTGCTTTACCCTTCAGCTTGCTCACAATTTTCACAGTCCTTTGCTTTTATTGATAACTACGCTCCTTTTATGCACGTTACAACTTTTTTGCGTCAATTACTTTAGTTTGGTTTGGCTTTACATGTGCACAAGCCTATCATTTTAATTATATTACTTTATTCACAAACCAAATTCAAACTCTCTGAAATATGCTTTGCCTTTACGTGACTTTATCCGACTAATTACTGTTTCTCGCATCTAATAAACATGCATTTAATATTTTTATTTTTTTTTAAATTGCAATTACATAAAATATCCTAACTCTGTGCCTTATTGATTTGGTTGAATGTTTTGTACTACAAACAGAGCCAAGTTGTGGGCTTGATACCATGTCAATACATACCGCAGGGCCATAAACTGGAACCTGACGAAATAGAGAATCTGGTGCGATAATTGCTTAAATCCTTTATACTGGTGGGAGACTTCAATGCACATAATGCAATTTGGGGATCAAAACAAACACATGGAAGGGAAAATTAATAAGAAAAGTAATAAGTAACAGCAACATGGCTCTATTAAACGATGGCCGTACTAAACGTCATGACTCTAAGGGCCGGTTCTACAAACCAAATATAAAGTTATCCAGGGAATAAATACCCTAGAAACGATTGCTGCAACAAAGAAAACTACGACAATTATACCTAAGATAGCTTATTCTGGGTATATACTTGCATTGCAGAACCGGCCCTAAAACAAATACTTTAACTGCAATAGACCTTTCACTTTGTAACTCATAATTTCAACCAGAAATATCATGGAATCCACATTTTTACTCATATGGTAGTGACCCTTATCCTCTGCTTATGGAAATAGAGAAACAAAATTCTTCCAAAATGGAAACAAAACCTAGATGGATAATATCAAACGCCGACTGGACAAAATTCGAAGTAATAATAAACCATGGCAACATCCCGCGTAATATACATACTGTAAAAGAATTGACCAAATATCTCGCTGACAAAATCCTAAACGCTACAGAGCAAGCAATTCCTAAAACCAGAAATATAAGGACGCAAAAACATCGATTGCGGTGGTGGAATAAAACACGTAAAGAACTAATACGTAAAAAAAGAACAGCTTTCAATAAATATTAGAAAAAGCTACAATAGAAAACTTAATCGAATACAAGAAGGCAAGGGAAGGAAGGTGATAAACAAAGAAAAACAAAAATAATGAGAAAAATACGTCAGTTCTATAATGTACAAGACAGATTTGAAGCAGGCTTGGAATAAACTGAATAAAATACAAGGTAAACATAAATATTTCAATATACCCCTATTGATTATAAACCAACGTAAAATTACTTCAAACGACGAAATAGTAAACACTTTAAGTAGTCACTTTGCTCAGGTATCTAGTCTAGGAAACTATTCCAATGAATTCATAAGGTATAACAGTTGAAAATGAAAAACTAGATATTACAACCGATAACAAAGAACTTTATAATAATTAATTCACATACAAAGAATTTAAGTTTGCTCCGAGAAAGAAGCAGCGGTTCGTCACCTGGTTCAGACCGTGTTCACTATGAAATTAAAGCACTTATCGAAAAAAGTAATGGTGGAACTTCTACAGCTGTACAACTGCATATGAACACAAAATATCTCTTAAAAAACTTGGAGGTACGCCGAAGTAGTTTCTATACTAAACCCGCTAAAGAAAAGACGTTGCCTACTAGCTACCGACCTATACATTTAGCAAATACCATCTGTAAGATTATGGAAAAGATGGTTAAGAAAAGGCTGATGTGGATTCTTGGAAAAAACAATATAAATATACGGTACCCCAATCAAGAAAAGCGCCCTTCAGTGCTTTTCAAGAATAGTTCCTCAGCATCACTCCGTTTCGCTAGTACAATAAAATGTTATAAAAGTTATTTATAAAAAAAAACAAAAAAAAATTTTTTTGCTTTAGACCATACCTCAAAAGTTGATGTTGCTTTCATTTTCGGAGGACCTATAGTATGAAAACGATCCAAGACTTCAAGAAGGCTCCTGCCGACCGGAATCGTGTACACATACGAACATACGTACACCGCACAGCACGTTTAGACACCCTTCCCCCCCCCCCCCAATACGAGTGAAGGATCAACTGGGCTAGGGTCTTCAACACAAGATCCGCACAGCCGTGACGGAGATATGGTAGTGGGTTGACACGAATTTTAGAGATACTTGACTCAGAGTAGTTTTCGATATGAGAAAATTTCAATACTTCGTGTCGAAGTAATTATACAGAAGCAAAGTGGATTTCAATCCGGAAGAACAATGCTCGATAACAAAGTAATGGAAATGGAATTTAAAAATGCGTTTATACACAAAGAAGAGATCACAGTAGTCGTATTAGACATGATGAAAGCCTTTCACATGACCTTGACGCACAAAATTATTGGGAAGGATTCTGCAATTTATTAAACATTTTCTAGCTCATAGTAAACTTATGGTTAGAATTGGGAACACTGTATCAAATACATAGACACAAGAACATGAGCTACCGCAAGGATCTGTTCTAAGCACAACAAATTTTCTAATTGCTATAAACGACCTAATAGAGCATATACCAGCAACAGTAAAATGTATGCTTTATCCTGACGATCTAATAATATACTGTGCAAGTTCGGATTCTATATATATTCAGAAAAAAATTACAAAATGCCAACGACCAATTAGAAACATGGAGTAAAAAAACGGATTACAGTTCCCGGCTGAAAAAAACCAGCTGCATCACATCTACTAAAAAAAACTGCACCCACCCAATACTAACAATGAAAAAGGAGCTATTAAATAATGCTGGCCACATAAAACTATCTTGGTATAATTTTTGACAAAAAGTTAACTTGGACCACACACACATAAAAAAAAGGAAAATGTCAGAAAACTCTTGAACCTATTAAAAGCTGCATCTCACCATAAATGGGGAATCAGCTGTGACATCTTAATAATGCTTTTTAATAATTTACTAAGATCAAAGCTCGACTATGCAAACTTTATCTATGGTGAAGCTAACTCCAACGTTATAAAATTAATCTACTCTGTTTGCAATCATGGTATAAGAATAATCACAGGTGCTTACAGAACTAGCCCAGTTACAAGCTTCTATTCAGAAACTGGACAACTTCCACCAACTTCCAGAAGACAGCAAAACTTATTAAACTACACACTTGCCGTTGCCATAAATTCTAAGCATATAAATTACACAAATGTAACCAATCCTCAATATCGAGCAAATTACTTCCAAAACCTTAAAATTTTACCTCCATACTCAGTACGTGCCAAAAATTATAGAGAGCAAACAAAAGCAACGCTGAATAACCTTCTCCTATATGAGTGTTAATACCCACCCTAGACCATCTTTATCACTAGCACTGACCTTCAGTTAGCAAGATGCCATAACATCTAGTGCATTATATAAAGTATATCTAAACCAAATCTTCGACCAACATGGTGAATACTGTCATGTATATTCGAATGAATCCAAAACCGAAAATAGCGTTGGATGTGCCTTTGTGTATAACAGTTTATATAGTGCATTTAAACTAAGTGACCTCAGTTCTGTATACACAGCAAATTTATACGCCATCAGCAAGATAGTGGAGTTCGTGGCAAAAAAACTACAAAAAAAACTTTTATTTCTAATTGACCCACAAAGTGCGGTACAGTAAATTTCAAAACCATTTAGTAAAAATCTTTTAGTGCAAAAAATACAAGACACCTTAACAACTTATAAAAATAGAGCTTTTAAGTTCTTGTGAATACCATCACACTTAGGCATACAGCAAAATGAAGTCGCCCACGAAGAAAGCTAAACGAACAACAGAAAAATTTTGTTTAAGATGACGTTCGAACTACCAGCAAGGATATGAAGACCTGTCAAAAAGTACTCGTATGGGAACAATGGGAAAACGAGTGGGAAAGTATGAGTGACAATAAACTTAGAAATGTGAAAGAGACAGAAATATGAATTTCCAAACTAAAAATAACCAGAACAGAAGGCATAGTATTAAGAAGACTGAGAATCGGACATACGAAAATAACGCATGGACCTTCTAAAATAAGAGCCAAATGCAAACCTGTGAAACCTGCAACACTCCGCTTATTTTACAACCTCTCTTATCCGAGTGCAGATAGCTGGAAGACCAAAGACAATCCCAACTGAAAAGAAAACTTGAATACGTGTAAAAAAATTACCTCGAGAAGATACAAAAACTGTTGACATTTATCAAAATGTCAGGCTGATTTATGGTTATATAACTAATAGAAACATTGTGATAAGAAAATTACTGTAAGTTATATTTATAAGGTGTCAAAGACCTTAGTAGTCAGGGCACCTAAAATAAACAAATATGCTACAAAAAAAAATTAGAAAATAACGTTTAGGGTTTTGTTTATGTGCAACTCAATAACGAGAATGCAAATCCAATCCTTATGCAAAAAATGTGTGAATGCATTATAGGTATTAGATGATAAACTGTAGTTAACAATAATTCCACAACTAAACAATTAAGTTTTAGGTCAGAAATGATATTTAAATCTTTAATTCTAAGTTACCAATGTGCCACTTGTAATACCGTATATTATTAATTAAACGGTGTATCAGGAGCGAAAGTTTATAATAAATTATATTTTTACCTATTAATTTATGCACTTATACATAACATTTAAATTGTATCTAAATTTGTTGCACGCTGCAAATACAATAATTGTTCAAGAAACAGAAAAAAAGTAAATAATTCGATGAAATTTATTGGAAACAATGTTTTACAGAGTGCCGTAGTCGAAAGGTTTAAGAAGCGCTATCAAGCAACACTTTCGAAAAAGATGAAGATTTCTAGCTTTTGAATCTTGCCATAACGTAGCTGTTTCTTTGATTTGGCGTAGCTTATTAGTAGATAAGACCTATGTGGCAGGTGACAAGTTCCCTCCAATTTGTCATTTCGACATTGCAGGATTAACAAAACGTAAGTAGTGGTCCATTGACGAAGAGTCTTTGGCGTACTGCATCTCTTGAGATAATCCGGTGAAGTACTTCGAATTACCTTGGAATTACTTCGAATTTGTCCTTCCTATCTCAATAACATCGACTAATGGGCATGGCCTAAATACACTAATTGTCATCAGTATCTTCAGAAACTTTTGTGAGCTTGGTTTGGTTTTGCTCTATTCAATACGCACTACGCACAGGCGCAGGGCTGTTAAATGCCATTAAAAATTAGTTGAGAATTGCTTTATCTCACGGAAATTAAATTTGTGCTCTTGTATGAGAACGTGACTTCACTAGCTATCTTAGAATGTAGTGCGCAGAAGTGCCTCTGTACCGCCTTTGTTCCAAACACAATTCTGACTTGATCCACTGCTAACCCAGCGAAGTTGAAGTTACCACAGTTTTTGATATTTTATTTGTTCTTTATAGGAAACGTTTTACTTCACCTCTAGGCTTTATAGCAGCTACAGCAGCGTTCAACAATTTTCAGGATTGTTCTATACCCCTGTGGTACAATTCTATTTTGATGTTCCCCGAGCAAACGAAAATATACAATAACCCCTTGCTCCTCCTCTAATTGGATCGCTTTTCAGCTTCTTAGTGTCTTAAATTGGTTTTATACCGTAACAGTGGTTTAGAGGCTTAACGTTGGAAGTAACTTATAGTTGTAAAATTAATGTTCAAAAAGCGTTTTCATTTGAGTAAATAGCTTGCGCTTATTATGTCGATTTAGGGCCGGTTCTACAATGCAAGAATAAAGTTATCCAGAGAATAAGTATCCTAGAAACGATTGTTGTAACAAAGGAAACTATGACAATCATACCTCGGATAGCTTATTCTAGGTATATACTTGCATTGTAGAACCAGCCCTTAGTAAAATAATTAACGGCATAATACTGTGATTACGGCTTTTTTGTATATGTGTACCTATGCTTCTGAGTAATAATAATCATGGCAATGATACCAAGCTATTTTTCATCACTTCACGTATTCTAGAAGTTTCTAAAAATACTACGACTTTACTCTGATAATATCCGGTTACAAGAGATTTTAACGAATTATCTTACAATAATTCCATTCTATCTGAATTAATACGAGTATCTGCAAAACATAGGATATAGTTCGTTCAATGCACCTTGATGCTTGCATCTGAGTATAGTAAGCTTACAAGTTCTTGGCTTTGCTTATTTGGTTCTATTATTTGCATAATGATGCTGTCTGGACGTCAACGTAGTTAGGACTGTTGTGCTTATCGTGATCGTATTTGTTCAACTTGTTAAACATCGTTTAACTTGTAAAGTGGTAATTCTCAGAAGCAAGCGTCGGTTTACAAGAGACAGAGTATACATACTTCAATCTGACAAAGCAAACAGCGTTTAGGTGACCACTTTTTTATTTTATACCAGTTTTCATTACGTTTTCTTATCGACTACGAGACCTAAATGCGTAAATTCACCGATTTCAATCATTGAACTGAGAATGTAGCTAGAAGCCGTGCATTTGACCCAAATACTGAGAAAAGGTAATCATAGCTAAAATTCCGTTTTATTAGTTTTGTAGTCATGCAATTTATTAGCAACCGAAACTCTAAAGAGAAATAAAACTTTCGCCAGTGAAGTTAATTTTACATTTTATTGATACTAATCAATACTTCTGTGATGTGCACTGCTAGCGGATCGACGTATTAGACGCCCGAAACTAATGTTGGACGTAGCTGACCGTTGTATTTTGCGTAGTATTATACATAATCTATATGTAACTGAGAAACAAGTTCCGACAGTATCCGAGATTCTTTTAAAATTCTCAGCTGATACAGGTTATATGGGCGGCGTGAATAGTTTAAGCAAACTTGGTTTTTATTGGCGAAAGATTAACAATCATAGGAAAGTTTTAATGGGGAAACAAGAGATCTGCGCATCGAATTTTTGAAAAAAATTAGTACATTTAGAGACGAAGGACGGCCAATTATTTACATGGATGAAACTTACATACATTCAAGCCATACCCATCAAAAAGCCTGGAGTGACGGGTCCAATGAAGGGCTTAGAAAATGTATTTCGAAAAGAGACATGTTAATAATTGTAAATGCTGCCGGAGAAAATGGATTTGTAGCAGACGCCTATGCTCGGTGGAAATCTAATTGCAAAACAGGGGATTATCATGGCGCAATGAATTATGATAATTACAAAAATGGGTAAATACTGGATATTTACTCATTTGATTCTAAATTTACAACCCAATAGCGTTGTGGTAATTGATAATGTTCCATATCACAATAAACAAATAGACAAATGTCCGACTTCTGGAACAAAAATAGAAGAAATGAAAAACTGGCTAAGCAACAAAAATGTATCATTTCAAACCTCTATGACGAAGCCTGAGCTTTATAATCTTATTAAAGCCTATAAATAAAGGTTTAAAACATATAAAATAGACCAATCATTTCGGGAAAATGGTCACAGCGTTATAAGATTGCCGCCTTATCATCCTGATCTAAACCCCACTGAGATGGTATGGGCGGGAATGAAATAATGTGTGGTGTCTAGAAATGTCGAATTTAATTTCAACGCGGTAATAACGCTGTGCAATGATTTTTTTAACAGTTCTCGTCGGAGTAGTGGAAATTACGTTGTGAACATTCCAAACGATTCTTAGAAGAATTTATAGAACGGGAGCCAATGGTCAACATAGCAGTAGAAAAACTTAGTTTTAAAATTAATACTGGTATCAGTTCTGAAGAAATTGAAAATGACTTTTCGGAAGACGATTCCTCCAATGAAGCATTATCTGGAATAGAAGATTTAGCAGAGCATGGTTGTTCAACTCAACACCGCTATTTTCGCAATCCCATCTAACATTTACTAACTAACTAACGTAAGGTAGCGGATAGGCACTCTTATGCGATCCCGGCATAGAACAGTCCCATTTCAGGGACGCAACCCTGCCTACACGAGCAATAACTTATCTCCACTACCACTATGAGAAAAGTATTTCCAACCCTTACACCTATCCACACCACCTATCCTATTCCATCCCTGAACCACTCACCAAGACGCGCGGCCGGCGTGGTGTTTTATGGCCAAAACCTCTTAAATGGATACAAGCCCTACAGAAGAAGAATGTATAAGGCTAAATTCCAGTCATAATTTATTCAATAAGGGACCCGAAATAGGAAATACGGGAGGTGTCGGAATTTTAGCCCACAAAAGAATTGCCTCAGAACTTAGAACCCTAAAAACAATATCAGACAGAGTAATCTATATAACAGTACTATCAACAAAGCACTCACTTTATCAAATATATGAAGATTTAACAAAAGCCCTTAATGAAAACAAAACATCACATGTCATCATATGAGGTGACTTTAACACTAACATCGGGAGGAACACAAACCCAACAGAAATTTGGACAGTTTCGAATCGGAAGAAAATAGGAACGAAATAAACTAGGAAAATGCTAGCAAACTTTCTAGAAAACGAGAATCTCTATCTCATGAATACTTTCTTCAAAAAGAAATAAAAATGAAAATGGACATTGGGGAGCCCAAACGGACAAACCAAAAACGAGATCATCTCGCAATACAAACATATAATTCAGGATGTGGCACCGACCACCGAATGGTAAGATGCAGAGTATCCATAAACACATGATTAGAAAGAGGTAGGAAGATAAAGAATAACATTTGTAAAATTGATGTAGAAAAATTAAAAGAACAAACAGAGCTATACAAATAACACTTACTACACCAAAACTTTTCTCAAAACCGGATTCAATCCAAAAAAGACCTCGACAGCACAAATAGGAGAATAACAAGAGTCATAAAAGACACAGAAGAGAATCTGGCCAAACAACCAAAGAAATCAAACAACAAAAACATCCTAAATACGAAAATCCCCATGAAAATGAAGACAAAAGTTTACAACGACTGCATTCTCTCAGTAGTAACATACGCCTCTGAAACATGGGTTTTGACTAAGAAAACGATTAGCAAATTAAAAGTACATCAGAGAGCCATCAAACGCAAGTTAATAGAAATATCATTAAGAGACCGCAAAACCAATGAGTGGATAAGGCAAAAAACACAAGTGACCGATATTATAACCAGAATCAGTTATTTGAAATGGTAGTGATCGAGACACGTCGCGAGACACACGGAGAACTGGAGTGGACACACTACCGGATGGAAACCAGGGGGCGAAAGGCGAAGTATAGAAGGACCACAGCAAAGATGGTACGACGACCTCAAGAATTCGCTGGGCTCAACTGGTACCAGGTCGCTGAGAATAGAAAAAAATGGTCCAAAATGAGAGAGGCCTATATCCGATGGATAATGCGCCATACTACAATCTTGAGTACGCCTCTGATTTATTGTGTCATTTAGCTTAAATAAGGTTAACAATTTAATGCCAATATGATAGATGTTAAAAATGTTACCAAACTTTGAAATTACGAGATTCTAACATTAGTTCCGATTGTCACCGCGCTTCAATCTAGATTCTGCAACCTATACACACCAGACAATTAAATTATAACACTGAATTAAGTTAGACGAAACCCTGCCGATATCGTTTTTCGAAACTTGCTGTTCTTATTCTAATTAAATGATAAATTACTTATCAATTGCGGTTTATAAATGTATCAATGTGTAATCCTGATAATATTTCTATTTGTAGCGATTAATCAAGTACCAATTCTGTTCATGATTCATTTCCATTTAACTATCTTTTATTTAATAATTATCAAGGAGTCAGAATTGCCATAGCTAGCATACCATCTCAATAAAGCTAGCCACTTGAGACATGTACAAAAGTTTTATACATTAATTAATGCTCTGCAACAAATCCTAACTTCATTAAGTCGTTAAATCGTCACAATTCATTTTCGTTCAATTGGCAAGCATGAGTGAAGTGGGAGTGTATTCAAGCATCGAACAACGCATTATTAGTAAATTCCTTATCACCGAAGATATAAAACGATAAAGAATTTGTGTAACAGTTAAAAGACAGTTTGATGCGGAATCACTATCAGACAAAGCGTTCACAAAACGAGTAAAGCGTTTAACGATGGCTGCAAAGGTGCCGAGAATGAACCGCATTCTCGCCGTCCAAAAACATTCAGAACAGAAGAGAATGTTGACAGAGTAAATTGCACTTATTTAAAATGATCGTCGAATTACAGTGAAGGATATTCCTTCTGCATTAAATATCAGTAGGTGTAACTCTGTCTTACATGATAATGCTCGACCCCATTTCGCTATTCACAGGCTGACCAAGATTCAAAAATTGAAATAGACCATTTACCATACATATCAGGACCTTGCTCCAACAGTTTTTTAGTTGTTTGTATCCTTAAAAGGGTTTCTAGTAGAAAAATACCTCGTTGTAATGAAGAAGTCTTAGAAACTGTTCGGGAATGGGTGTAACAGCAGCCAAAATAGTTTTTTGTCTCGTGGACTATAGAAACTTCCGGAAAGATGGAACCAGTTTATTAAAAGAGAGGGAGACTGAGTAGAAAAATTACATGATATACATTAGAATCCTTGTGTTTGTTTTTGATTAAATACTAAATTATAATTTATATTTGAACGCTCCTCGTACATTTAGTGCCAGTTAGTATTAACCCAATCTCAAACAGTATTACAAGAAATTAGAATTACTTGTAGACTACTAATACATAAGACTTAAAAAAAAAATAACGATTTCGTTCAGAAGGTTTAATTTTCTATTGAAATTAATTATTCGTGTGTTTATATTTTATGTCATATTTCATTGAAAAAGAATGGAATTTTTATTTGCCGAAGTTTGTATTAAACATATATATTTGTGGCACACAACGGAAGTTACGCTAATCCACCTTTAATTCTAAGCTCAAGCTCTAGCAGTCTACATTAAACCAAATAACGCGTGATAGAATATATTGTTAATCCATCATTACAAAATTATCGGGAAAATGCTGCTATACAATCACACTCTGTATAAACACTGTTGCTTAAATCAACTTCTAGACCATATAATAGGAATAATCTAAAACTTCGTAATATACATTAATTATTGTGCTCGCAGAAGGCTGAAATATATTTTGTTTTCATTTTCTCAGTTGTATATATTCCGCAAAACGCCCGCGCTGGTATTAAATTTTTGTATAAGCTTGATGACATTCAGCGTAACATGTACGTAGATACTGTCATTAATTTCATTATTCTGACCATTCTTTCATATACAATATGTGCTAAAAGGAATTAGTAATGGCAATGAGAAATAAACTTTTAGAATTTTTAACTACCCTTTGTTCAAAGTACAGACAACTATCAAAAATAACAAATTACATATTAACCCTTAACACTTAACTAGACGCTTGGGTTTGGTGTTACATAACTGGTCGGGTGAGGTTATTTTTTGCATTTGTCTTTTTTGCTACCTAATTTTTCTCTTATTTCGTATTACATCCCTCGTCTAAAAGGCAAAGGAAGTATTGTAATCGCGAAAAAAACACCTTCCGAGATTTCTCCAGATCTTCACGTTTCAGGGTCCTTAGATGACGAAAAACAGGTTTTCTCAGTTCTGTCTGTCTGTCTGCCTGTTGGCGGTATAACTCAAAAGCTATTTGTTGGAGGAAGACAATATTTTGCATACACATTATATATGTACCTGAAATGAAACCACGAAAATTTTAGATAAATATATACAGGGCGAGCACTTTAAAAAAGTAAAATTTTGTTTATTTGTATTTAACTTTTTTTGAACTTTTATTTAACGTTAAATGCAGCTGCATCGAAGTACAGTGACTATATATTATATAACGGGTGTTTTTTTAGAGGAGGAGAACTTTAAATTGAAATAAAACACAGAAAAATGTTTTTAATATCCATGAAATTCGCTTTATTTGAAAGATAATTTTATGGCATTTATGTTTAAATATTTCGGGCATGTGACCGCCGCGGCTGGCGTGTACATGACGTAATCTGGAGGTCCAATTTTCACACACTCTTCGCAGTAAATCAGGCTGTATTTCGGCAATAATGCGTCGAAAGTTGGCTTCGAAGTGCTCAATTGTTTCCGGTTTATCGACGTAGACATGCGGCTTTACATATGCTCAAAGAAAATAATCTAACGGCGTCAAATCGCACGAAAGAGGTGGCCAGTTAACAGATCCATAAAATGGATCCACGAAATGGATCTGTTAACCGGCCACCTCTTTCGTGCGTTTTAACGCCGTTAGATTATTTTCTTTGAGGATATGTAAAGTCGCATGTCTACGTCGATAAACCGGAAACAATTGAGCACTTGGACGCCAACATTCGACGCGTTATAGCAATTTACTGATTTACTGCGAAGAGTGTGTGAAAATTAGACTTCCAGATTACGTCATGTACACGTCAGACGCTGCGGTCACATGCCCGAAATCATATTTAAACACAAATGCCATAAAATTATCTTTCAAATAAAGCCAATTTCATGGATATTAAAAACATTTTTCTGTGTTTTATTTCAATTTAAAGTTCTCTTCTAAAAAATACACTCTTTATATATATATAAAACTGAAAGTCCTGATTCACTCACTCACACACTCATCAACGCCCAGCCCAAACCCTTGGACCTAGAAAGCTGAAATTTTGCACAGAGGTTTCCTTTATGATGTATATTAGGAAAAAGGAAGGATATTTCGAAATTCAACCTCTAAAGGTGTAAAATGGGGGTTCCAATTTTGCATGGAGAAATAATAATAAATAGACATTTCGACTTGAAACTTCGTAGGAGTACTCCTAAAAACAAATAAGCAAACATGTATTTTGTCATTTTCCGAAAATCAACCTCTTAGAGGGTGAAATGGGGTAAATAAACCTAAAATACGATATGGGTGTCGTTATTGAGGTTTCTTGGGACGTTGATTGCGAAAATGGCATTTATTTTTGAGTCCAAGACGGTAGACATGACATAAGGGAAGGGACGGGACGGGACTGGACTGGACGGGACGGGACGGGACTGGACTGGACGGAAAGGAAGGGAAAGGGTGGGATGGAAGAGGAGGGGACGGGGCGGGAGGAGAAGTAACGGGATGGGACGGGACTGGACGAAGAGCGAAGGGCCGGGAGGGACCGCAAAGGCCTGAGCAATGCAACGCTCATTCGCAGGCTCCCAAATTTGAATCCCATCACGGGTTATATTTTTTGCATTACCAAGTGTTTCGCTTCTGTTGTTTCAGTATTATTAGAAACGTGAAATAGTATTTTACAGTAGAAGTCCGTTAGGATAGTCTTTACGGTCGAGCCAGTGAGTTTGTGAGACGATCTCGAAGAGCGAGTCGAATAATACTGGCGATGCAGTAAAGGCCCTAACGGACCTGTATTGTACAAGAGGTTTTGTAATACCTACATGCAATTCGGTCGTACCTATCTTTTTCTAATTTATTTTCATCAAAACGCTAGCTTTGTCTAATAACGTTTTAAAATGATTGAAAGTTCGTACGACGTTGCAACTGTTGTTTATAAATGTCATTTATTTCCAATTTTGTGTATGGCTGTAAGCAGGTGACAAACGTCACTTTGACGTTTAGCACTCAATTTAGCAGGCCGTGGTCTTTAGGGACGCTGTTTATGGCCTTTGGTCGTAAAGAGGTTGCTTACATAGTATGAGGACCGTTCAAATATAAATTATAATTTAATATTTATTCAAAAACAAACACAAGGACTCTAATGTATATCATGTCATTTTTCTACTCAGTCTCCCTCTCTTTTAATAAACTGGTTCCATCTTTCTGGAAGTTTCTGTATTCCACGAGAAAAAAATTCTTCTGGCTGCTGTCGCACGCATTCCCGAACAATTTCGATGACTTCTTCAGTACAACGAGGCAGTTTACTCATAGAAACTATTTTGCGCATCAAACTGTCTTTTAACTCTTACACAAATTTTTTATGGATTGATATCTTCGTTTATAAGAAATTTACTAATAATGCGTTGTTCGAAGCTTGAATGCACTCCTACTTCACTCATGCTTGCCAATTGCACGAAAATGATTTGTGACGACTTAACGAATAAATGAAGTTAGGACTTGTTCCAGAGCATTAATTAATGTATACAACTTCTGTGCATGGCTTTGTCTTTTGGCGCATAATTCAAATTATAATTCATATTTGAACGCTCCTCGTAGTAAACAGTCCTTAAAGAAATCTTTAACAAGTAGCTATTACAAAATAGTAGTAGATCTGTGTTGTAATATTATAATGAAGATGCTAAAATAAATAGCAATTACCACTACCCGCAAATATTATTTATTATACTTCATCCATCTGCAATTTAATCTTACAGAGTCTAGCTCGGTAGGCAAGGTGACTCATATCTCAAAGCTAGGTTTCCTGATACGTTAATATTAAACTCGTGTGATACGCCACTAGAATATACATTTAACTCGAGCGCGCAGACGCAATTTTTGTCAAACTCCTAGCACAAATCGGTTTATTTTGGTTAATGTTTCGTTTTTCTGATTTAAACTAATAAAAGGTGTTTTATGAGGGATTTATTAGGTAAATTTTGAATTATCGCGCTCTTAGCGTCACTGATTCTCATTTGTTTGCGGGCAAAAACCCTCCATTTTGTTGTTACACCATTAAATTGTTTTTTTGGAGCGTCGCTATGGGATCAACATAACCTCAAACTTGATTATGGCAATTACTGGATATTTTATTTTTGATGGATGCTAAACTCTGTCTGGCTCTCGTTTATGAAGGTTTGCTCTAGTAGTCATGCGAATTTCCGGTTGCTAACACCGTTACTTTTAGTAAAATTTGGTACCTTGTCGATGAAAGCTGCGGCAGCTCATTCGGACTGCAGCTCCTGGTGATATCTGCCGGATACGGGGTCCTGCGGTGCTGCTAGCGTTGTGGGGGCCTCTTATAAGCTGTGCTGGTATGCTGCTGCTAAAATCTTAGGCCCAGGAATTCAAAATGTGCCCTGGCTGATGTTCGAGAACTGCGATGGCTTTCCCGATGTCCTCGGGATGTGGTCACAATGAAAAATTATTTTTGGCGAAGGAAAATATTCCCCACATTCTCACAGGTGCACTGACAAATTCTTGACACACTGGTGTACTTTTTATCGATAAAATTGATGATTTACTAGGTAAAATATGTCAGTTTCAGAGAGCACAAAAACTGATTGCCATTCAATAATTTTATTCAATTGTCTCTGGATCCTGGTCGTTAATAACAATTGCTTATCTAAGTTATACAAAAAGGAAATTGACCAAATACAATACAATAACTTCTTACTCTAATATTTCTTATAACTAAAAATGTTTTTCAAAATTGCCTCATAGCGCTACTACACTTTGCTTTATGCAAGTTGTCCTTATCACTCATGTACTTACACTGACTTGTTTGTTCAATCACCAATTTTGTTTCACATCCTGCTGTGTCCATTTCTTGTAATTTTCTTAACTGTTCGTTTTTCTCCAAATTTAAAATGCTCATAAACATATCCTATTTAACCTTTGTGGTACCAACGGGGGTCCGCGTGGACCCCAATTTAGGTTTTTTCCGTATATAATTCCAGTCCTTCCATTTTGATAGTTCTCCTTTTTTTACAATGCCGTTTTTACATACTCTCAGGTGTGGTTATGCATAAAAATTGATTTTCATTCATAACTTTTGAGTTATTTACGTTTTTTCAGTTGGGGTCCTCACGCCCCCCCCCCCCCTTGTATTCAAAAGTAATTTTTTGTTTTTCGTTTTTGTTTCCATAAATGTAACAGTTAGTTGGGAACAAACGTTTGACAACACTGAAGAGACTGCACGTACGCTTGGCAACGCTGTAGTACCACTCTGTACCACGTGTGTTACAGTGCATCTTGCGGTTGCATGCTCAATTAGTTTGTTTAGTGTTGTTGATCATGGCGTTTGCAGCACACCCTAGTGTATCAAAGCCTCGAGCTACCACTTCAACAAAGCTATATCTAACCGACGAAGAACTTAAGAAATTGATAGAAGAAAGCGACGATAAGGATTATGAATATTTGAACTTGTCAGAGTCTGAGGATGAAGACATCATTGAAGAAAACGACGCAGTAGACGATGTAGTAACAGCTGATGGCCATGACGACTTGGATAATACCGACTCAGACGAAGAGGCGGATACTTTGATTGCAAAATCTGGGATGCAATGGAAAACCAGGCCGTATACGTACACCCGAAAAACAAAGCACAATGTTTTGAAAAAATCCTCGCACTTGACAGCAAGTGCATCTAATTTTTCGACCATAAATGAAGTATTGCGGCTTTTCATTTGTCCAGAAATCGTCGACATAATTGTAAAACATACAAATTATAAAGCTGAATTAGTTTATTATAAATGGAATGAAAATCATCCCAATAAAAAGAAAAAATGGGTCCCAACCGATTCTGTCGAAATATGTGCCTATATTGGGTTATTATTTACTCAAGGAGCTCTGAAAGCGCGTAAGGAGCCAGTCAGTTTTTTATGGTGTGAACAAGAGGAATACTGTAGGTCAATATTTCCAGGAACAATGTCGAGAAACAGATTTTCTGCACTAACAAGTTTTATGCGCTTTGACAACGTAGATACTAGAGAAGAACGTAAACAACAAGATAAACTAGCCGCATTTAGGGAAATATCTGATATTTTTGTGGAAAAGTGTAATCGTTTCTTATATCCAGCATCCCATTTGTGTGTTGATGAACAATTAGTCGGTTTTCGAGGCAAAGCATCCTTCAGAGTTTATATGAAGAGCAAACCCGACAAAAATGGTTTGAAACTGTGGGTTCTTGCTGACACTGAGACTGCTTATGTTCACAACTTACAAGTTTACTTGGGCAAGGAGGGAAATGGCCCAGAAAAAGATCAAGGTAAAAGAGTAGTACTTGATCTCACAAAAAACATACAACCTGGTCACGGAATCACTACCGACAATTTTTTTACAAGTATTCCTTTAGCCAATGCACTACTGGAAAATGGTCTAACACTTTGTGGCACAATGAGAAAGAACAAGACGGATATCCCACAACAACTTTTACCTCAACGCAGCCGAAGTACTCACACAAGCAAATTTTGTTTTACTAAAGAGCATACATTAGTATCATATGTTTCCGACAAAAATAAAGCGGTTATTCTGTTATCGACTGAACATCACGATAGCCACATTTCGTCAGAGTCAACTGCATTCAAACCTGAAATAATACTACATTACAATTCAACGAAGGGTGGGGTAGATACAACTGACAAGTTAGCTAAAGAATACTCTGTAAAGCGAAAAACCTTACGTTGGCCGATGATCCTTTTTTACAATATGCTGGATCTCGCCGGTGTAAATGCGTTTGCTCTGTGGCAAAGAAAGTATCCAGATTGGCAAAAACCTAATTTGAACAGAAGGAGAAAATTTCTTCTTGATGGAGCTAAATGTCTTCTAATACCGCATGTACAGCGAAGAGCTCAAAATGTAACAGGATTACAGAAAAAAATTCTCCGCCATATAAGAGTTTTGGTTCCTGAACTTCAAGCAAAAGGGAAACGCGTAGCTGATGATAATCAGGGATCAGTGAAAAGGAGATGCTTTTTTTGTCCACGGCAGAAGGATAGGAAAGTTAAACAGAAGTGTAACAAGTGTAATCAGTTTGTATGTTCGGAGCATTGCGAAATTATTACAAGTAAAATTTGTTTTCAATGTAAGGAATAAAATTCAAAATCTTTAATTATTTCTCATGTTCCCATTTTCACTGTAAGTCAAAAATGTAAGTTAAAAACACAAATAAAAGAATAAAACCCAAATATAACCTTGATTTGTTGCCTATAACAGAAAACTTTTAGTGGGGTCCAGTTGGACCCCCCCTTGGCACTGTACGTACCAGTGCGAACCTTGGCATTACAAAGGTTAATTATTCTGACATCTACGCTTAAATTAACACTTGAAACAATAAAAAAGCCAACCTGCGATCGATTACTAATAATAATCTATGGTAGTATAATCGCAGATCAACCCCCTTATCATTTATACACCACGGTAGCTCTCAAATGTTCTTACTCACCGCAATGACCTAGCTAGCTTCAAATTCGGTGGCCTTGGGTCGCAGATTTCTATCATCAGCTGAACTGCTGCAAGCTCTTTTAATAATAATAAGAAAAACACAGGGCGCCAGAAATCACAGATTTCGAGAAATAAATAAAATTACAGCAACAATTAGGTTTATTTGGTTAATAAATAATAGTTGCTTGCAACATCGTAATTAGGTCTGTAAATTGTTTATCAAAAAGTTTAAATACAGTATATAACTAATGCTGAAAATGCAGCAGGCACAAAAAGTATGTGAACCCCTTTTGGGCTCTTGGATTGAATATGATTGCAATTCAATGAAGGGGTAAGCTTACCACTGTCATATGTTTTAACCGTTATCTCGGTAATGATAGTAAAATGGAGTGAGGGCACTTCCTACAAAATTCTTAATATGTATTCATTAAGCAAAACTTTTAATTTGTGAATTGTAAATTTAGGAACAATTAATACATTACGTTTTAAATTTGTAAAGCGCAGTTTAAATTTGTAAATTGTAAATCTGAAGCGTTGTTACAATCGATTCAGCCAACAATTCATAGGCGGACGTGGTTGTCAAGAAACGTTAAAATACTAACCTGGGTGGTGGTAAAAAAAACGTTGCCGGCAGGCACTGAATTGTCCAGGATTAGCTTAACGTAAGCCGACAGCAATCTCGAACTCGTGGCCGAATTTGATAATGGAATAGACGCTCCTTGTACCACTTGGCAAGCTCAAGATGACATTCCAGAAAGGAGTTGCGGGTCCAAGTTATTGATTAGGGTGTTAATTAGGAAACCCAGATAAAGAGTCCTCTAAAAAACGGCATCAAAGAATGGCGTTTAAAGGTGACTTTGAAAAATGACGTCAAAGAGCTAATAAAAAAACGGGAAATTACTAAAATGAATATCAACAAGTAGCGTAGACATACCTGATTTCAGTCATCAGCCCACAAACGAAGTTAATTAAATATTGGTGCAGTAGCACGCGGGAATGCCTTCGTAGAAGCAAGTTACTTCAAGCGAATGCAGAAATAGAATGCCCGCAAAACAACGGAATAGCGGCTCGCTGGCGCAAAGCGATAACAAGTGAATTTCGGAAAAACCAAAAACAGCACTTTTGCGCGGACAAGATTTCATATCGATTGAAATACAGCGAATGATAATTCAAGTGAAAATAAACAGGCTGGCCCGGAAGTGACCAAATAGCGAAACAAATAGCAGGAGCTAAAGATTTGTTTCACACGTACATATTCTAAACCTCTCTGTGACAGTTCTATTTATTTTGGTTCGGCTTTAATTTTGCACAAACCTCTTATTTTTGGCTAATTTAAAATTATCAATTCTAATCTATGAAAAACGAGCTCTGACCTTTGCCTTCTTTACTCAAATAAACTCATTACTACTAGCATTTCTTTGCAAATGTAATTACGGGTTGAAATTTACGTTCAATCTTGCACTTGTATGAACTACCCCAACTCTGTGCTATCTGACTTGCTTTACTTATTTGTTGTACTGCAAGCAGGGTTGAGTAGCGGGCTCAATACCATCTCAATATATCACGGGCGCCAGAGATATATATTAATATATAATTTCATCCTCAACCGGAAAGACGTGGTGCGTTTTATTTTTATACGTAAAAATTTTCCAACTATTAATATTAAAAATCATAATACCAGGATCTAATAAAAGCAAGGTGCATTTCCGTAGCAACTACCTAAACATGGTCAGAAAAATTTACTTTTCCGCCCTCGGGCGAGTATGGTTTACTTTGCGCCCGCACATGCGGGCGGGAATAGAGTACTTTGCACCCGGTTGAGGATAACAGTTATTTATGTTTTAAGTGAGTAATCAATAGATTATAGCACGAGGGAATTTCCCGAGAGCTATAATCGTGATTAGGCACGTGTTACATACAACGTTTTATTTCATTTTAGTCCTCAAAATGGACAAAATTCGAGGATTCAGTATTTTGGCTACAGGCTACTGGGTCGTCGTTGTGCTGGCGCTGTGCATTTCTGGTGTGCTATGGTTTCTATGTAGATTGTTGGTGTTGCTATACCACATTGCTGATGCTTGTTATACTGCTTAGCAACTTTATAGGCCCTAGGGATATAAAAGCCATTTTAAGCCTCTTATCGAGGGCCAATAAACAAGCTTATGGTTTCAAAATGAAATAAATATTTTTACACCTAGTTGGCTTCAATTTTTAAAATTATTTAGTGTCACAACGTCCACTTATTTATTTTTGCTTTAATTGAAATACGGGATAATAACAATTTGCATATAGTTTACACTTTACTCTTGACGAAAATTTAACTCAGCAAATACAGCGTAAATGCAGAAAGAAGTGTCAACTAAAAGAGGTTCTATTTAAGCCGGCTGGAATGGACTGACACAAATTATGTTCTGTAGCGCATGTAGGAATAGTCCGTTCACTTTCAAAATCCCAAAAATCGCTGGAATCGCATGCGCTGCCTCTTATCCTTCGAATTCGACCACCGGTAATGTTTTTTTTTATTTGAAAATTTATGTAATTTATTAGAAACGGGAATATATTTTTATCAATAGCTTAATTTAACTTTTAAAATTATTTAGTGTTACAATGTCCGCTTGCGAGGGAAGTTTTGGGTAAAGCCTTTCTTAAATTAATTTCAGGGTGTGAAGTGCCACTTTTTTCACTCAGCGAAATAAGTGACACTTGCCTTTAATTGAGGAATAAAAGATTTTATAACCATATTACTTATTAATGTGAATAGAACAATTAGAACAATAAATTTGTAACATTTATGCCTGCGTTTTTTAGTGCACTCATAATTTACCAGCTTGTGGATGGTTCCACAAGCGCTTGTTCAAGATTGCTTTGGTTTGAAATGTCATTAGGTGAAATTAGGCTTGGATTTGAGTATTTAACGAAATCTTATAGACAATTCGTGTTAGCGTGATTATTTTTCACGCGTATGGATTATTAAACTCGGCTGCGGCTCGCCTCCGCACTTCTGAAAGAAAGTTGCACTTCTAACACTTGTGGTCTAAATAACTATTTTTGAATTGCAGTAATAAGCGGCTCTAGATACAGTAACAAATGTAAAATCGAGATCATGTCGGTGAGGACAGGAAATGCAGGTGGAAAAGGGAAGAACGTTGAAAAAATATTATATGAAAACCTTCAAAATAAAAGATAAAGGGACAGGCCCAGTAGCAAATAGATCTCTCAAAGAACATTTAAGTCAAATGGGAATTCAAGGAGGGTGTTCCGGAAATAATGGAACAGTATCTAGGAATATTTTCATCAAAAATAAAGACCCTCATGTGTCCGCAAAGTATGAATTTTAACTTTCGGATATTCTTGAGAAACTGCTCATCGGACTAAATTCATACTTGACGTAATATAGTTCCATGCTACTTTGCCTGTGGTGTGTAGTAATGAATAGACGTTTAGTAAGATTTTTCAAAACTACGTAGAAAATCTGGTATATTTTATTTAAACACTGACCAATTGTCGTTGGAAGGCGACAACGAATTCGTTTTTGTTCCTATGTTACCAGACGGTGAACCCATCTTGCAAATAGCTTAGCGACGTTCAAGATATATGCAACATCAGTTCATCAGAAAATGTGATTTTAGGGGATCTATGAATAAAGATGCAGTAATTTTCATAGCATTTCCTTTCGGTGGTAACTGGCAAGTATAAACTTATCTTTATTACAACGTTACTAGTATTATATATTAAAGAAATGATATATCAACTTAGAAAGGCATTACAAAGATCCCCTGTTTTGTAGATATATTAAGTCGTGTGGCGTCCAGGCACTAACACTAGTAAATATTTCCAGACAAGTACAATGGATACGTTCTTTTAGAGTGCGAACAACATATTCTACTAACATGACCAATGACCACTGTAGCAGACATTATACCAAATTTTACGTTATTTGTCACTGACTCAAGTTTTCAATGTTCTGTTTCATTGAATTCGGTATTTCAGAAGTATTGGTGAATATTTACAGCTTCCTGTAACACGCGTTTTTTGTGACATCTGTTATAAAGCTTCGGTTGTCAGGAAGCAAACTTTTAGAGCATTGAACTATTGAACAGACTTGTTATAAACAATATCTCGCATAGATTTAAAATGACTATACCAGAGTACATAAATCAAAAATGTAGAGAAACTTACTGTCGGTTCCTTTGATGTCTAAATACCGATTTGGATGACCTTGAACGGCTCCTAGGGGATACTTTCTGATAGTATTAACAAATGGCGCCACTACTTTATCATATCAAGGCCGACTATATTAAATGTAAAACATAAAGGCAGCATACATAAATCAAACAAATAGGGACACTCACTGTCGGTTCCTTTGATGTCAAAATACCAATTTGGATGACCTTATACGGCTCCTGGGGGGTACTTTCCTCCACTACTTTATCACATATGATTGGTAGCAGAGCTAGTAACTGGCTCTGATTAGTAGAATTTTGTGCTGCCGTCTGATAGTCAAGTTTAGAAATACCCCCTGAGTTAGTGTCCCAGGCACTATAGATAGGTTTCAACATTTTGAATGAGTGTCTCTACTTGTTTGATGTATGTACGCTGATAAAGGCCTTCCAAACTGTATAGAGTTTATAAATCAACTGTATACAGTGCCTTTATGTAGACAGTGGCGACAATGGGGTGTCCTATTTTTGATTGGTTCCCTAGATCACGTGGTTTCAGCCGCCATGTTTAGGCTAAATTGCTTGTGATACGTGTTATACGTTTGACAGTACTAAAGTTTATTGTCAGTCTATGTCAAATTCTAGGTTAGTAGGTTAGGTTTTGTTTGTTATTTAACACAGACTGACGCAAATCTTAACCTGCAAATCTCGAATGTTTTCAGTACTGCCAAACATACACGTATCACAGTCGACTCTGATTACGGATTTAAATAGACACCCGTTAGAAATTTGCCTAAATATGGCGGCGGTTTAGTTGTATTGTCGCCACTGTCTATATAAAGGCACTGTAAACTGTACACTAAGGTTACTAAAATCATAAAGGTACCGCCAACTATGCCAACATATATCTTTTGTCTCTTTTAAGTTGGGGTAAAGCTATCAGTTGTGTCACTTTCACTCTCACTCCTTTTTAATTTGGGGGAACAAAATCTTGCAACGGAATGGCGGTACCTTTATGTATTTAGTGACTTTACTGTACACTACAGTGACATTACGTGAGCCAGTGGCGACAATAGAGTGTATTCTTTTTTATTGGTCGCTCGAATCGGACGCCATTAAGAGGCAAAATTTGTTGATGCTTTTGTTTATTTATACCAAATCGAGGTTAGCAGGTTAGGTTTTGCATCAGTTTGTGTCAAATTCGAGATAGCGGGTTAGATTTTGCGTCAGTTTGTGTAAAACTGAAGCAAAACCTAACCTGATAACAGTGCCACTAAGCTGTCGGTGTCTAAGGTACCTGGTACTGTGCATGCCTAGACCTTATCCATTAACAAACAAACAAACATATTATTTATACGTCTTGTAACCATGACCATTCAAAAACGTTCAATTTATTAAAGTTAGTAGCCCATTGGCTTCATTTTGTTGCAAATTCTGCCTATTGTCGCCGCTTCAAAATTAAGCGTATAAAACATGGTATGAAATACGTGTAAAGGGAGAGAGAAATAAATTGATACAGGTTAGAATGAAATGGGGGAAGGTACCGAACGCCGTGATATGTTATTTTAAGATTCGACGTAGGTTTACATGTAGTGAACGTATCCTGTACTTAATATATTTATGATCACATACCTATGATTGGTAGCGCAACCAGTAACTGGCTCTGGTTGGTAGTAGTGTACCTGTATAATACTTTAGTATATTACTTTAGTAGAAAGTTCTACTAAAACTGAATGATATTGGCTCTACGATTATACTAGTCCATCTAGTTTTTGTTTAAGATTTTAGACAAAAATAAAGGAGCTGAATTGTAATTTTTTGAAGTGTGAATTTAAAAAGAATTTTCAAGGCTAAAAAATTACATAACATTCCGCTTTCATACCCAATTTGATTCAGATTTTTTTTTAAATATAAAATATACATTCAAGATTTTTGTATTTGTTTGGTAGTTAACTGCACTTTCGGAGTTAACGTTATGTGTAATACTAAAGTATTATACAGGTACAGTAATTGGTAGTGCTAAGGCTATATATACACCGTTCAGTAGTTATTTTCCCGGTAGGTAGACATGGAATTTTGTGTTTATGTTTATTAAAATGTAAATTCTCTAGAATCTCTTTCTGACACCTTGTCAGAATCAGCTGTTATGTACAGGAGGCTCACGAAAGTGTCGAATTTAACATTTTGAGATTAAACGTGCAATGTTGCCAGTCCTTACATACTTTGTTTTCCACTAGACATAATATTTATGGACATCGGCGTCATGGATACCTATCTGTATCTTGTAATTTATTGAACAGTAATATCCCAAGTGCATTAAAATAGCCGATTAAATTTTGATTTTATTGTCAGAATGTTTTGCTAAAAAATTTGTCAAGTAAATTTGCCGCTCAACAAGAATCCCGAGTGGGTAGCACGAGGGGGCATACAGTCACAGTCTAAGGACTTGAGCGTGTTGCATGCTTCGATCCTAATTCTTTGAGCGTTTTTTGCTAATTTCGGCCTTTAGTGCAAGCAAGAGTGAGGAACGCCTTACTCGCCGCTGCTATTGGCTATTTGCTCTGTCCTTAACAACTATTCGGTATTATTAATTTGGATTTTTATTTTTCAGCTCTCTCCTGCTACCAGGGTCTTTAAACTCACTGAATTGTTCTGCGTTGAATTTAAATTTACACTGCTGGCGCAGGAGTCAATGAAAGTCTTAGAGCTTACATGAAATGAGATGTTTATTACACGCAGGAATAAACGAACAAACACATACATGTAAATATAAATGCGATCAAGTCTGTGTATGGCACAGGTTAGGTGCTGAGCAGCGTGACTAGCGGCTATGCCACACACGAGACGAAATACACAAACAAAATGTAAACAATAAAATATATATACAAACCCAAGACTAAGAAACTTACACAAACTTACTCGCTAGTCTCACACGTCTACACTATCAAGTGGAAAGACCGCGCTCAGGCGGCGAGGGAAGTGTCGCGATCCGGCGACGGCTATAACGCGCTCTGGCGTCGTGGAACGGCGTTGGCGTGGACCTCCAGGTGCTCGGACGTTGACGACGGCACGGGACGGCAGCTGGCTAGCTCGGCGTCTCAAGTGGTCGGACGTCGGTCACCCTCCAAAAGGTTACTCCGCCAGATGCAGCAGCTAAAAAGAAGATTGCGAAACCTCCAACTGCCGCCTCACAGCGCGCCCCACCTTCCTATTCCGACACCATTTCCTTAAGGCGTACCCGTTCAACTGTCTCAATAATCAACGAGGATTTCAGGTCTCCGGTTTTCTTTCCCGCCGAAGAAGTCACCGCATCTTCTGCCTCGATTCAAGACGAATCGCAGCCCGACTCCAACCCCTGGACTGTCGCCTCCAGCAGGCGGCGCACCAGCTCCACGTCTTCTAATAACTCCACTGGCCCAATAACCAATAAAGCCGGCCTAATTTCTGGCCTCCCGAAGGATGCTTCCACCCCAAAAGGCCTTGAAACCCAACTCAGGAAAATTCCCGGGATTATTATCAGCTCCATCTCCTTTTCCAACAACGGTACTGCACGTGTCAGCTCTGAATGCCCATACCTCGACACAAAACTTCAGTCCCTTGCTCACCACGTTGGTCGTCCTTTAAAAATTTCTGCCAAGCTGGCCTTGAATTCAATAATACCTGGCGCATCCGTTCCAAGGCCAATGACCAAGAAACCAGGTTGTTCCGAATTGTCACCAGCTCCCAATCCACCTTGGACACTCTTCTCTCCAGCGGGTTACGAATGTTTCACCATGCTTATTCTGCAGAACCCTCCAATCCTCCCAAAGCTCAACCAGTCCAATGTGGCCGATGCCTCAAATTCGACCATGCAACCTCCAGCTGCCAAGAGAGGAAGTCTGTTTGTGGTGTCTGTGGTGGGGACCACAACACTTCCTCCTGCAAACGCCATGCCACGCCCAAGTGCGGAAACTGCAACGGTGGCCACGTTGCCTTTTCCGCGATATGCCCCAATCGCCCTTGAGGCCGCAACGGTCGACTCCACTGCTCCCTGAAGACGGCTGATGATTCCTTCCTGAGGATTTCTCCAAGGCTGACGATCCCACTGTTCACATAATCATCCGTTTCTTTATGAACACTCTCGCCAACCTATTCCCAGACCTGCGTGGAAGAATTCAACAGGTCGTAAGGCCCCTAATCTTCCAATTATTTGGCCTGCACTTTGCGGCTTCTTATGCTGGCAACTGGCTGCACGTATCCCTGGTATAAACTGCTTCTTCTCCATATCCACCTCTCACATCGATTTCGTTTATGGATCTACAAATCGCGACGATTAACACCAACGGCTGGACCAGGAAACTTCGTCTTATCGAGAACCTGGTTCAAGCCGAAAACATTCACGTCCTCTCCGTCACAGGTACCCCTTTGAAGCCCTCACAATCTCTAACTTTTGCCAGATTCCAGATCTTTCGCAAAGATGGCCCCAGAGGAAGAGCAGGCGTCGCTCTTGCCATCGATAATCGCCTTCCATCTTCGTCCCTAGAACTTCCAGAGGAATTTTCATACCTTTATTGCTGCGCGGCGATTCTCCACACGCCGCTGGGCCCTATCCCCGTTTTCAGTCTGTACGTCCACCCTAATGATCCCCTTCCAGAAAACCTTCTGGAATTCGCCGCCGCCCACCGTAGATCCATTATCATGGAAGATTTCAACTCCAGAAACACAGCTTTCGGCGACATTGCCACGAACATCAAAGGAGCCGAACTTTCCAATTGTCTTTTCCTTCTGGACCTCTTCAAAATTCCCAACCAAGCTCCGACATATATTTCCCATCGCGGATGCTCCATAATCGACCATATCATCGTCACTGATCGATTGGCACCTCACTTCATTACCGACCCCTTTATAGGCACTTCTGTCACCAGCGACCACCTCCCTCTGGTAGCATCCACAGGCATCATGGCTTCTCCACCTCCTCGCCAGGGTTTCAGAATCATTCTGGACTGGAACAGCGCTCGTTGGGATGACCTTCGGGAGTTTCTAGAAGATCGCCTCCAAAACATCCTCTCTCACACCAACACCCAAGAAGTTTATGCCCGTGTCGACTTTCTCTCCACTACCATCCAAGAGGCTGTTCTTCTATCGGTACCTAGCAAAGCCATCAACATCAGCCGTCCGCCTCTTCCACCCCAAGTCATCGCCCTCATCCGCGAAAAGCGGCGCCTTTATCGGCTTTTCACTCGTACCAGAGACCAAAACCCAATGGAATTGCCTCAACGCCATCGTTCGTCTCAAAACCACCAGATTTCGGGAACAGCGTTGGAGGACAATCTGCTCTGGCTTCGACTATCGTAAGGGGAGAGATTCTGGAGGAAGCTGAAAGGCCTCGCGGGACAACAACGCTCTTCTGGGGTTTCGCTCCACCATGGTGGCGAGGTTGTGGTAGACCCTCAACGACAGTCCGACATCTTTGCCGACACCTTGGAACAGGTTCATCAAGTTCCGAACGACCCCAACTTCTGTCATGCTAACTATGTCCAAGTTCATCGAACCCTTGCTGGCATTCCCAGTATTCGTCCACTTCGTCTCATTCCTCCAGCCTAGGCCATTCCTGACATCAACTTTTTTTTCTCATCGAGAAGCAGGAAGTCCTCGACGCCCTGGCCTCTGGAAAGAACACCGCCCCCGGGAACGACGGGCTCATCCGCCCAACTCTTCGTCAACTTCCCGCTGTAGCCACTTTCGTGGTGATGCTACCGAATCCCCGCAAGGATCCCAACCTTCCCTCATCGTATCGCCCAATCGCCCTTCTCAATGTTCTGGGCAAAACCTTTGAAAAGATCCTTGCTTCCAGGCTTCGACAGTTTCTGGAGGGTCAGAACGTCATTCTCGACTTCCAGTATGGTTTTCGGCCTCAATGAAGCACCACTAACCTTTTGCTTCAGCTCCAAACTGACGCCACTCTCGCCATCAACTCCGGTCAATGTCTCCTCGCCGTCATTCTGAACATTGAGAGGGCTTTTGACTCAGTCTGGCACGCCGGACTGCTGAAAAGCTTTTGGACTTTCGCGTCCATTCTTTCTTTGTCCGTATCATCAACAGTTACCTATCCTCCTGCCAACACCAGATCACAGTTGGCGGAAAAACCTCAAGACCGTTCTCCCCAAAAGCCGGGGTTCCTCATGGCTCAATTCTCGCCCCTCTGCTCTTCATAATTTTCTGCGCCGACATTCCTTTACCGCCCAATCCAAGAGTCCAACTTTTTCAGTACGCAGATGACACCGCCATCTGGGTCAAAGCCATCAGCAGCGCCCGTGCCTCCAACCATCTGTCCCCGTCACTTCTGATCCTCGAACGCTGGTTTCAGCGCTGGAGAATCAAACCCAATCCAAAAAAAAACAGGTAATTTTGTTTAAAAACCCAGTGCATCACAGCAGATTTTCACTGGACCCCAACAACGTCGCCTTTACATTATGGAACTCTAGGCTAGAGCCCTCCACTTCAGTCATCTATCTGGGGTCCATTTTACTTCCACCCTGAGCTGGCTCCCTGAGCTTCAAAGATGCTTCGACTCTATCAAGAGAAGGAGTGCCATTCTCTCCGTGCTCGGAGGCAGCTTTGGAGGCTGTCACCCTCGCACCCTCATCCATACCTACAAGACATTTATTCGACCCATTATTGATTACCGCTTTATCTGTTTCAGCGCTCTACCTTGCTCCAGCATGAAGAAGCTAAGGGCAAAGGAGAGGGCCGTCGCCAGGAAGATGCTGCACCTGAACTGGTTTCATCCCTCTCAGGAGGTTTGCGACCTTGCTGGCATCCCCTCTATAGACGGCAGACTCTATGAACTCCGAGGCCGATTCGTGCAACGAGCGACAGAGCAGGACCATCAGCACACCGTCACCACCCTCAGGACTCCAGCATTCCAAACCATGAGACCCAGAACGAAGAAGAGGTTTCCCCCCGCCATCCTTCTCGACGACGCCGAAGATCTTCCCGAGGAGTTCCAGGACATCTTAGAAAACGTTCACCTCAACCTCCGATGATCCCGACCGACGCCACTGTAAATTTTCTTGTATATATGTAAAAATCCAATACCTTAAGACCAAATTCTGTAAAATGGAAAATCTTAAGTTTAATTTTTATTTCGTAAGCATGCAATAACATATCTTAAGTTTTAAAAATAATATTTATAAACATGCAATATCTTAAGTTAACCTAAAATGAAATGTTTTCCTTAAGTCCAAATAATTCTTGTACAAAGACGAAGAAGGGTAGTCCCCTAAACGGTAGTAGGTTAGGTTTATTATAATTAGATATTGTATAGGCCTAGCCGAATAAACTTTGAAATTCAAATTCATTCAGCACGAGGGATTTTGGGGCGGAAAATTTATGAGATATATTTCTTCAGTCTTCATCTAAAATTAAATCTGAGGGGAAGCGTTTCACAGTTTTGCGTGCGGGAACTAAATTTGGGTTTTTGGAGGGGTGTGATCTATTATTAACTTGGAAAATGCATCGTATCATTTGGTGCAGTTAGAAAAGTTACCCTCATTTAATTGGAAGAAGGATCACATGCAGGATTGGTTGATTAAACACAATGTTAAAATTGAGGGCAAAATTACAAAAAACCATCTTTGGAGTTTAATTCAACCTTTTAGGAGAAACAATAACAAACGTTACGTGACTAACGACTTTTTGAAAGAGAATGATCACGAGGTTCTTAGATTACCTCCGTACCATTGCCAATAGAATCCTATTGAAATGGCATGGGGGCTCTTCTTCAAGCATATAATTCTCAGCTTTCATCCAGGGATAAGGTTAAACATTTATGGCTTGAAGCTCTTCCAAAGTGTAACTCCGACATGTGGAAAAATTATTGTGATCATTGTGAAAAAAATATTTCGGAAGGCTGAGCGAAACTTATGGGAACTTTTTCGTTTGAAAACATTCCACCTTTCAGTATTTCAGATATCTTTGTCAGAATCAGGTATTGAAAATGATTCAAATACTACCTATGAAACAATGAAAGTGGAATAGCGGCTTTTTTGCATCAAAATTCTTGTTTATGACATGGATAAGTGGTTATTTTCTGAGAATCCACACCACGCAACTCCCAAAGCTGATCCCGCCCCAAGGTAAACCAAGCTCAAGACGTTTCTCGTATGAAAATCTAATGCCGCTCGAACTTTAGACCAGCATTCCGGCATCCATCCCAACAAGGAATCTCATTCGCAGTTTCGTATTTCTTACATTTGCATTTATTTAAATGTGGAAGCGTTAGTTTATAAAGATTTACACCATCGCCAGCAACCTAGTAGTATTACTATGCATTTATTATATAATTATACAAACGTTTTTATATAACTGTGTACTGAAACAAATATATAAATTGTAATATTAAAATATTTTTTCATACAATTTATAATTATATTTAAAAAAAACCATTATGCCTACTCAATAAAGTATGAAACGTATTCAGCATCAGCAAGTTGCCTTTCATGAAATTAATCTTAACCATCAAGAATAGAAGTGGCACAAAATCCAAAACCTACTGGCAACCACGTTTTGTACATTGACATAAAATTATCATTTTGTATAAAATGGGCATAACCCAACTTTTGTTAATGACTGACAGTATATTCACAGGGTGAAATTCATCACCCTAACAGGGCCTCCTATCGGGAAAATAACTATTGAACGGTTTAGAAGGACAGTGTGGTCAATTTTAAAAAAGGCAGCAATTATGGATCGTCTTTGCTACAACCAGCCCTTAGGCATTGTTCTGTGCAAGGCTTGCTAAATTGACAAACGTCAGCCTGATAAATTATGACATTTTTTTGCATATCTCCTTTCGTTCTACTCACTATCGCAAGATCATCCGCATATATCATCTCTGATATAGGGACCTGCTGTAACTTATCTACTCCCACTCTGGTTTTCTTTACTTTTTCCTTGCAGTTCCTAGTAATTTCATCCATTAGAACAACAAACAACAATGGGCTCAAAACTCCCCCCCTGCCTCACACCATTTCTGGTTACGAACTCACTCGATGATTTATTATGGGTTCTTAACGGTATTTAGCTTGCAGCTATATTGCAAAAGTACTAGTTGCGGCGCCTATTTAATTACAATGGTTACTACTTTCGGTCCCTAAAGGTTAATGCAATGTACTCGGTAATTTTAATAATAATAAAATTTATACAGATTTATAGATTTAGACTCTTTAAGATCAGATGGTTGTATGTTTATTTATTCAAATAAAATAGTATTTTGCCCTCTTTTATATTTTATCGATCTGCAATTTAAATTTTTCTAAACGCTAGCTCTGTAGGCACTTGACTCAGTTCAAAAGGGTTAGGTTCCTGCTTATTTATTATTTTACTTTACGCTGGCACGCCACTGTGCGGCCAAATTAATCACAATACGCAGTCGCAAGGTAAGTGCGGCGGTCAAAATTACAAAATGGTTTGATCCTTTCGGTTAGCGTTTTTGTTGACTACCAGATATTTATTTGAATTCTAGTGTTTTGGCGCTTCTAATTGTCTTTTGTTCCAGCGATTAATTTCTTCTACTACGTCACACAGACGCGGCTTGGATTTTCAATTGTTATAACCTTCTTTAACCTCACAATTAGACTTTTATAAATGATTGTAAAACTACTTTGCCTGGAGGCTTAAATACGCCTGAATCTTGTTCCAAACGGTATTGTATTGCTGGTACATAAGTTTCCGGTTCCTCACAATGTAAATAAACTTTCTACAGTACCTCTACTTTTTGAAGTAAACTGCAGCCATTCTTCGGAAAGGTGGTTCTTGCTCTTCTCTTGGAGTCGCTGTTCCCGGGGTTTCTGTGCTGGACGTTGTCCTACAGCTCCACATGATGTGTCCCAGTAGTCATCTCTGGTTCTGGATCCTTTATTCCGCTGCTATCGGCTTTCGTAAATTTGAAGTGGTCGCTACCGCAGCTTCGGAAGCTTCTTGCAGCAAATATTTTTTTAATTGGGAAAATGTTACCCACACTTTCACTGGTGCTCTGCGATGTGCTCAATACGATGGTATACTTTTTATTTGTATAATAATATTATTTAATAGGTAAAAACTTGGTTCTAATAAGAGGCCATAAACTGCATGTCAGAATTTAATTTTTACTCAATTGTTAATTTTTAGTTTCCTTTCTAAACAGAAACGAATCTTATAACTATAAACAGGACATTGACTGAGTTGAAATGACTTACATATTACATTAAACATTCTTATAACTAATTAGATCTAAACAATCTACATTTCTAAAATTATTGGCCACATTTTATTAATTGTCACAGTGTCTTTGCGCCACTACACCTTTTATTAAGTGCGTTTAATGTTCACTCACGTATTTAGATTGACTAGTTTTTCGTTCACTTCCTTCATAATTGTTCCCTGGTTTCTAACTGTCTTCCTTTCCTCGTTTCCTTTGCTAATTTTGTGTCTACTTTTCCACAAGTCGTTTACAGAAAAACATGACGAAAATAAATTTTCTAATAATTTTAAAAAAGCAGTTTTGCCAATTTTATCTTGACCTTAAAAATTGTTATAGGAAAAAAACGTACTTTAATAACTAATTGATATGAAATTTGACTCTTAACCCTGTGAAAAGCAAGTTGTCTCCTTTGCGTTCCTTAATCAATTCATTCCTTTTTAACACAAGCATCCCTTTTTCAATGCATTTAATTTATCATTGCGGCTAGATAAAACATTCCTACCCTGTGTTTTAGTTTAATTTTAATATTGAACTGCAATCAGAGCAGAACCATAGTGCCTAATACCACTGAAATATATACTTTTAATTGATTTTATTAGCTTATTTCCTACATTCCTCCGTTCAAACACTTCCCATATTTTATCTCTGGGTGCAGTGTCAAACGCCTTTTTCAGGTCTACGAAACATAATAGTAATTTGCTATTATATTGTAGTGTTTTTCTATCATATGTCTTATTGTAAATATTAGATCCGTTGTTCCTCGACCAGGCCTGAAACCACACTGGTTGCCGTCCAGGGTTTTTTCTATAATTTCTCTGTCTCCTCTCTAATATTATTTCATATAATTTGCTGACGACTGGCAGTAGTGATATTCCTCTATAATTAGAGAATACTTGTCTATCTCCTTTCTTGTATATTGGGAGTATCATTGCGACGGCCCAATCTCTAGGTATTCGCCCATTATTCCAGCACAGATTTATTATTTTAAGCAGTAGTAAGAGTCCTTCTCCATCCAGATATTTAATCAACTCCGCCTTGATATAATCATGCCCTGCAGCTTTTCCATTCTTCAGCTTTTGTATTGCATTCCGGGTTTCTTCCAATGTTATCTCCTTCTCGCAATCCATCACTACACTTAGCTCCATCACTTCAATTCCTATTTTTCTTTCTCTTGTGTCACCTTCTAAAATTTCCATAAAATGTTCCTGCCATCTCTCCATAATTCGCGAATTGGTTAGTAATAAGTTCCCATTTACATCCCTTATACCTTTAGTCTTCTCACTCCGTCTTAGTCTTAAATTTTTCAAAGTTATATAGAGTAGTTTAGCATTTCCATTACTATCTCTTTCCAATCTTTCACCAAATTCCTCCAATTGCCGTATTTTAGCTTCTTTAATTATTTCGTTTACGGCTTTTCTTTGTACTTTGTACTCTTCACAGTTGCTATTGTTTTTGTTATTTAAATACTTTTTCCATAAGTGTTTTTTCTTCTCGATTTCCATTTTTATATCTTCATTCCACCATGCCGTAGCTTTTATTTTTCTCCCATTAGTTACACCACATATTTCCTTTCCTGTTTCCCATACTTTTTCTTTAAAAATCCTCCATAATTCTGCAATACTGTACTCCTACCTTAAGTTTTTTGAATATTTTATTAAATCATTGTAGCCATGAAAAAATGATCCATTTTTTTTCGCTGTTTGCTCTACTCTTACTAAAGTATTACACAGGGGCACTACAGCCAATCAGAAAGATGACCAACATTGACCACACTGTCCTTATAAAGTAATTGTAATTGGTAGTATTACAGTGGCTAAAGTAGCAAGGTCCGTAAATCGCGTTTGCTTTGTCTATATCAGGTCATCTCATGTAATTTGTCAATGTATAAATATGGCGGAGAGTTGCGGTAAATTTAAAATGTGGGTATGTTATTAACAGAATTTTGACCATAGTTGTCATCTTAAATCATTAACCTGACAACTGCAAAACAATATGTCAGTATTAACTGATTCAGTTTAACGGTATTTCAATATGCCTGGGTGTGCAGTAAAAAATTGCTGCAGTATCGTAGACCACTTTTGCCGCATGCACAGAAGCTATCATTTTAGGTTAGCTGCAGTTTAAGATTTGTGTGTATTTAGTACCCACCTATATTACTAGCTCCAGGAATGGTAGTTGCTGCTGCTGCTGTTAGAAAGAGAACGGCGCGAACAATTGCAAGGTATTTTAGAGTGGTCCACGATACTGAATGTTTTCCAAAAATTGCTAATTGCCATAAAAGAATTAGAGTATTCATTTTTCCCATGCAGGAGACACGTCGTATAGTGTGGGAAAGTTTTTGTGGGCGCGATAATTGGAAGTCCACTAATTATTCCCGTTTATGTTAGGTAAGTTGATACATAACTGTTGCTATTTTTTTAGCTGTAACTTTAATTAATTGTCATTTTCTTTTTTAGCAACACTTTGAAAATGATCAGTTTGAAAAAAATCGCCAGGGCAAATTAAAAAAGCTAAAACCAAATTCAGTTCCAACGATTTTACCTGTAAGCCAAACTTCAGAAGAAAATAAAAGTGACAAATTTGAAAATATTTCAAATTAGTACCTCTTATGTACTTATTTTTAACGATTTAGAAAAACGACATTCCGCCGAAGACTAAGCCACAAAGTAATCATGGTGATGAACGTGAGCTAAGTAATTTATTACAGACTAATCAGGCCTCAGAATTAGTTCAAAACGAATTTGAACTTGTTACGGTATTAACACGTTGAACCCTGACTACCACAATACTGGCACTTCGTATATGTAGTTGTGTACTGACTACCACTTTACTGGCAAGAATTTCTATCTACTTTATTGCTGGATAAAATATATGCCGGCCGTGGAGTTAGGCAATATAGTTGCACACCGGGTACACCTGATGTCTGAAAAATCATATGACGTGCCAGTATACTGGTAGTTAGGTTATTAGAGGAGTATAGCTAGATTTACTGAGCACATGGTTGTTTTGATTAGGTTGCTTAGTGTGCATTATAGTTCGATCTCTGTGGCGGTTAATTCTTCTGCTATTATCAAGTGATGGACGATAAAAATATGCCAGGGTAAGAAATATTTCTAATTATTATTTAAGGTAATTTATAATAATGAACCGTTTATTATTACTTATGAAAATACTCGTTTAGTTCTACTTTACAAGGCGCAGTAGTTTTAGGTTATGTATTTACTAATTATTGCATTATATCCTTATTTTGTTTGTGTTACGTGTAATTCTCAGTTATAGAAATTGTATAATGAGTTCGGCTTATTACATAATGTATAGGGTGATCCGAAAATAGGTGCGTGTAACTTCATTCCTGAATTTTGCTTTTATTTTTAGTCCAAGTGGGATACGCAAACGTAAACCTCCGAAGTACGTTGCAAAGCGCCCGTTAACAGAAAAACAGTTACAAGAAGAAATAAATAAGTTAGAAAATGACGATTTTAGTTCCTCTGAAGTTTCTTTATCCAGTGAATCGCAGGATGAATTTTCTGATGACGATTCTGTTGAAGATAAGACGTACGTTTCTGAAAATGATTCAGAAAGTAGTAAAAGTAACAAATCTGAACTAAGTGAATCAGAAAGCGGTGATGGCGGAGACCAGCCAGAAGTTGAAGAAAGCGCGAATTCGACTCTACCGAAAAGTAAGAGTAAAAAGAAATACATTTCCGATCAACACAACGGTTGGAGCAAAAACGAAAGAGATCTAGAGGTATTTGATTTTGTAGGAACCCATACTATCAACGTAAATCTTCCAGTTGATGCAAAACCAATCAAATACTTCGAGCTTTTTTTCGATAATAACATCGTCAACATAATAACATGCGAAACAAATAGAAGAGCTCATAATGCCATACTACATCTAGCTCGACCAAAAAGAAGAAGTCATCCAAATGTATGGAAGGAAATTTCTAATGAAGAGATGAGACGGTTTTTAGGTTTATGTGCGTTGGGAGGCACGGTAAAGTTTCCAGCGTTAGCTAAACAGTGGAGCACGAAAAGTATTTATTACCACCCTCTTTTTGGGACAACCATGTCCCGTGATAGATACTTGGCAATTCTAAAGATGTTACGCTTTGTAAACCATGATGGTATTAACACTGACGATCGCCTTTATAAGATACGAAACATATTGGACATGGTAATAGAAAACATCAAGCATTGCTATTATCCCGAAAAAGAGCTATCAATAGACGAGGCCATGATCTTGTGGCGCGGCCGTTTAATCTTTAGGCAATATATATCTAATAAGCGCCATAAGTTTGGTATTAAACTTTATGAACTCACTACTTACGATGGATTTATTTTAAATATTATAGTGTATACAGGAAAGGGTACGTTGGTTACAGAGGGGTCATCACATTCGGCATCTGTTGTTAAACAATTAATGAAGGATTATTTGGGAAATGGTCATGTTATCTATATGGATAATTTTTACAATAGCACAGATCTGGCCGAATACTTATTCAAGGAAAAGACACACGTGGTTGGGACTCTACGCAATAATCGACGAGGAAATCCTGGAGATATGTTAAAAAAGAAATTAAAAAAAGGCGAAGTTGCATGGAAGTGTAAGGGTCCAACTCTGGTAATAAAATGGAAAGACAAACGCGATGTTACAATGATCAGTACAAAACATAAGCATGAAATGGTAGAGACTGTTGGTAAACGTGGTTCTAAGAAAATGAAGCCAGCTTGCGTAGTCGATTATAATAAACATATGTCAGGCATAGACCGGGCCGACCAGATGCTATCGTATTACTCCACACCCCGAAAAACTATACGCTGGTATAGAAAAGTGTTTTTCCACCTATTCGACATGTGTATTTGGAACGGTTACTACATCTGCAGAAAGGTAACAAACAGCAAAATGAGCTTTCTGGATTTTCGAGAAAGTGTAATAGAGGACCTTACTAATGCTGGAAAGATGCCTGTAGTAAATAGAGATGCAAACGATTTACAACATTTCCCAGAGCAGATTCCTATCACTGTGAAGAACAAAAGTGGTATGTTACGGTGTAAATATTGCACTAGGCATAATGTACGGAAGAGATCACGTTATTACTGTCCTAACTGTCCTGACACACCCGGACTTTGCATACACCCCTGTTACAAAATGTGGCATACTCAGAAAAAACAGTAAAAGTGTTCTATAATATATACATATATATATCATATTCTTTATATTTACTTCGTAATGACAATTATGTTGTGTTTTTTTTGTAATACCAAGTTTTTCTTTTAATTTTAATAAAGAATTCCTTCAATTTTGAATTATTTGATCTAGTTTCTGATTTATTTCACAGAAATATATTGGCACAACCATATATGGAGCACTACCAGTATAGTGGTAGTCAGTATATAGTGTGACATTACTATTTATATACTGACTACCAGTATACTGGTCTGTGGAAAAAAATACGAAAATTTCATTAATTTATATATTCTGCCAAATATATCGAGCTTTCACTGACAATAACCTATTTTTCACAAAGATACACATGTCAGTTCAAGGCAAGGGCTCATACACTATCGCCTCAGGGTTGAACGTGTTAAAACAACTTTACGACACCCACCCAAGGTGAGCATCGCACCACGGAATCAGTCCTGGAAAACTGGCACACTTGCCCTGAGATTTGCTAGAAACAGGCTAAAGGGCCACGGCTGGAACGCTCAGGGAGTCGGGCGTGAGTCACACGATACGTTCTGGGCAAGCGTGTTGAGGCATATATACAGGGTACGTCAAAATTATGAGAGCGCCACCAAGCCTGTCTTAGCTCGAATAACCGGGCCTGGGCGGTTAAACGGGAGCGAAGTATTCAAGATACTCCGTCGATAAGAATTCTCATGAGCTGCAAGCTCAAATAACAATTTCGTACTGGAATGGTAATATTGGGACTCTTTGGCCGAGACTGCGCAATCACTGGACCTACCTGCACGCTCTGAACTCTCACGTCTCGCCGTACACCAATCTTTACACTGTAAAAGGCGCTATCTGAAACAAAGCATGCACAGGTCGAATAGGAATAATACGTCCCTTAACTAAATATGCGTCTATTGATCGCTGATTACATCTGGGCAGCAAATCGTGCCGCCAAGCTTATGTTACTGCTTACGTTAAGCACCAGCTGATGGACGCGCTATGCTAATGAACAACACGCTATGGGTGGCCGGCCGCAGTGGGCTCGAGCCTTTACATATTAGAGTACAGTTTAGAAATACGCGCTCCGGCAAAAGGGCGCGTTAGTGCGCGATAACAGACGCCGACCTGCGGTTAACACCTAGGAAGCAAAGCACAAAGCCCTCGCAAACATAAACAAAGAAAAACTCGAACAGCTTAGGGCGCGCCAGGCCCAGCACGGCGAGGCGTTAATTCTATTTAGGTATTAATCGGTACAATATAGCGAAGCTCGCGCACCTAACGTTACTGAATTAAAAATTAGCACAAACGTAACACCACATCATAAGCGCAGAGTTCTTTAGCTATTTAGGCGATGAAACGCGAAACTCGCGCACATGGACTTACTAGCAGGCTACCAAAGTAGCGTCTTGCAGCATGGTGGCCTCAAACCGGCATTAAAAGCCGCGACAAGCAAGCAAGGGGCATGCATCCGCCCACATAAAGTTGAGCACAAAGCACCAACGCTCGCACAAGTGACAGTTACTATGTTTAAATGGTTGCAATTACAAATACCTTAGTCCGCAGACGGTCCATGAGAGTGGCGTGCAGTCAGCTGGTAGAAGGCGGCAGTCTGTGGCAGCTCAATCGCCAAAACACGGCATTAGGGGTAAACGGGCTGGAATCCGCCAAGATGGCGGCGTTAGGACGCTCTCCTGAGAGCACACTACAGCGACAAAGAGGCCTACTTCGTCCTGCCTAGAAAGATCCTCGAAACAGCGAGTAGCAAAGGGAAAGCCCCCTTTCTCACCAACGCAGAACTGGCCCCAAGAAGCCCTTCACACACCTACGCCTTGACGTAAAGACGTGCCACTCGCACAATCACACGCGACCTCTTAAAGGATGGCATATTCGACAACATTCGCTGAAACAGCACGAGACGGGAAAAACAGGCTGGCGTCCCCGCAAATAGCGGGAACGCCGCGAAACGGCACACTCTGCGACTTCTTCGATCAACGGCCTAAGCTGAACTCCTCAAGCCAGCCGTGTTATGGCCCCTGCAGTGGCGTGAGCCAAACGGCCTTGCCACGTGACTCTCGGCAGCCAATGGCGATGCGCTCCACAAAACAAATTAATTCCGGTATCAAAGACAGCCAATGGCGAAGCGCCTCAACGGAGTGATTTCTAGAAGCTTCGGAATTCTTGCGAGCGATAACACCCGGCTGCCAAAGTAGCAGCAAAGGGGTGCTCCAACTGACGAGAAATACTGCGTTTGGGGTCAAATATGTGCAAAATCATTATTGTAGAATTAGGCGATGGAGCCAAATAAGTAACTAAAAGGGTTTAGCATACGGGCACGCTGCCCTACAGCCTAGGTGGCTAATTAAAATACCAAAATGACCTGAATCAAATGTGCGGAAGATGAGATTGTACTTGTGCGCAAAAATTGAAAATGGTTTTAACATAGCAACAAGTTTCCCTAAAGGCGTGCAATGCAATTAAGCATCTACAACAGCAAAATGACTTAACAAACTACAAAAATAGGAAGTGGAGATGTTAAAAAATCAAATTGAACAGCTTTACGAGAAAAATTAAATTTTGAAAAATATTATCCATAAAAATCCGTATTTTGACAACGATTTAGCATCAATATTAGCTAAGGAGAAGATAAACTTAAATAGCCTCCAGAACAAATAAGAAAAGGAATTAAACTTAGATTTGCCGTAGAATGGAAAGGCTACAAATATATGCACGGAACCTTAAATTATCCACTGCCCTCTTACCTTACTCTGTGCAGGGATGTTCAGAAATTATTGTTAAATCCAGGATTGTTAACAGAACTGCTTCCCTTATTAGAAGAGAAACGTAAAACTATGAAACACACATTTGAAAGTGACTGTTTATTGTATAATGGATGAAATGGAGATTCAAAAGACGGTAGAGATGTAGTCCATTTACTAAACGCTAAAAATTCGCCAAAGTTCTAACTTCGTTGACTCAAAACCGATTTTGAAAAATTTTTTTTTTATTATTTCGGAAAAAGTTTATAGAAAAGTTCCCCATAGGTGGGAAAGTGTGCTTTTTATTTTTTCAATTGTTACTAACAAATAAGTGTTTTTAATATACCCTTAATTAAAAAAATGTATAACTATTTTATTTATTTAAACAATTGCCTGAAATTTGACAACATAAGGTTTTTGGGGTCGCAGATTACGAATCTGGCCTCCAAATGGGTCTAAAAACAAAATGGCGTCGAAGGTCTAATTTTCTATTTTATTTTTTTTATTTTTATTAGATATCTGTGGGGTGTTGGGGTCGCTGATTACGAATTTGACATTAAAACTCAACTAAAATAAAAAATGGCGGATCCAAAATGGCGGAAAGGGTTTTTTTTAAATTTCTGATACCTATACCTAGGGGATGAGTCGCTCATCCCAAATTTTATGTTAAAATTTATCAAAAATCGAAAACGGTGTCTGAAAAATGGTGGAAACAAATGATAGAAGAGTTAAATGAGTATTAAAGATATTATATTTTAATTGATCTATTAAAATTAACCCAAGATACATTTAAAAACAAAGAAAAAATTATTTAGCTTTAGTTTCTTCTTCCTCTACTTCTTCCATTGACACTGCCGGTCGTGAATTAAGGTAACTATTTCCGTTACATTCATCGCAAGCCGCCGAGAATATAGGGCACTTTTCCTACACCCTCAAGCTGGACCGCAACTAGTTTTGTAGTTGCAAAAAAGTTATTTTTAAGATGTTTTGTGGAGCTGGTTCTTGTGTCATTAGGATTGGAAAACACTTTCCTGTATCATATTTCCAACCCCAATCTTCCGTTGAAATATCTTGGTTTCCCAGGCACAACTGTGTTTGCAAATACACGCGCTTTAAATGTTGTTCTGCTGAATCTATCGTAGGGCACAATGATGCTAAATTAATACTTTTTTTAGTAGCCGCCTTAATAAAAGAGTCAAACCCAAAATTCAAAATGTTTTTATTTAAAAAATATATGTATCGTATTGTCTGTAACCTCATTTACCTTGCGGTATATGAATAATAAAAAACGTTCAATCAATTAAACATTCCTGTAAGAGTTTAAGCAGTTACTTTTCTTCGCACCATACATTGCAAGCTTACATTTTATACCAGCATTTTTTTATATAAATTTTAGCAGTCTCTTATAAACCACTGCTATTTTCAAATATTTTGGCAAATTTATTCTTTCGTGAACATAGCCATTGCTTCATTTACTAGGACTTGTGCATGTGGATCTTTATTAAGGTGCCCGTCCTATTCGTCTTCCTCATGCTTATATAAATTTATCTTCAATATATTAAACTACATATATTCAAAAGCCATGATCTGCACCTTGCACCAAAACTCGCATGTTAAGATACTACATTTTTCCCATCTTGCTCTATGGGGTCGAGTCATGGACACTTAACGAAACAATCACAAAAAAAATCGAAGCCTTTGAAATGTGGTTATACCGAAAAATATTGTGAATATTATGGAAAGACCGTGTAATAAATATTAACGTTCTGTAGAGAATGAAAAAAAAAATAAAGAGGTCATGGACAACATCAAGGTACGCAAACTCCAATGCCTCGGACATATAATGAGGAATGAGAATAAGTGCGTTCTACTACAATCTATTATACAAGACAAGAATACGGCAAACGTGGAACAGGACGCAGAAGAATATTATCTTGGTTGCAAAACCTAAGGGCGTGGTATGGGAAATCATCCAACGAGTTATCTAGAATTGCAACCAATAAAGTGAAGATGACCGTGTTGAACGCAAACATACGAAATCGGATAAGCACCTGAACAAGAAGAAGAAAAAAATTCTTTCCTCTGTTAAAACATGCTGAAGTTGTGTCACATCCAGTTAAAGCATGTACAGAAAATACATGCTCACTACACTTGAGATGCGCAAATTGAAGGCTTTTAGAAGAAGATATTTTTTTATTTTCTTTATTTTTGGCAGGTTTTAAAAAATATCTTTATCAGGAGAAACTGAAACTGTTAATATAAGTAATACGTCTATATTCTCTGAGACTACGACTATGTTTTCAATTGATGGATTGACAACTGTTGTAACTATTAACCGATCCGCATCACGTTCATCTTGAGAGCGGGGATATTATTTGCAGCTAAAGTTTATTTTAAAAAATTAATAAAACGAGATGAAAGATATATTCCAGAATTTTTTCTTGATACAACTTTAAAGACCCGTCTCTTTCAAATCGAATATCTGGTGTAGTTTTCGTTTTTAGACGTCGGTCTCTTTCATCAGATTTTATTCTATGTTTCTGATAATCGACAAAAACAATTGCTTTTTTCCATAATTACGAACAATAAAATTAATATATATCTAAAATTGCACCATACTGTTGAACAAGTTGCGATTTGGTTTTATGTAATAACATTCTTCCGTCGGTCACAAACAGAAAAATCTTTTAATTCAGTAATATCTTTTGGAAATTGTACAAAGAGGTCGTAGAAAACACATTTTTAGACGTTGGAAATTATATGTAATCGTATGTTATATTTAAATGTATTTAATCTATTTAAATTTGAGTTAGTTTAACAATTTAGAATTTTATTTGTATATAATGTTTATTAAATAATAATAATTGTAAAGAATAAAAATTTACCTTTTAATGCTATATTTATAATTACTGTGTCTAAAACCCCTAGATATGAGGCAACGCGCGGAATTCAAAAAAGAAGCTATTTTGCCACTTTAAAGACGTTATTTTTCATTTTTGATACATTTTAACATAAAATTTGAGATCAGCGGCCCAAAAAACCTTATTTAGATAAGAAATAAAGTTAGAAAAAAACATGTTTTTGCCATCTTGGATTCGCCATTTTTTATTTTAGTTAATTTTAATGTCAAATTCGTAATCAGCGACCCCAAAAACCCTTAGACATCTAATAAAAATTTAAAAAAAATAAAAGAAAAAATTAGACCTTCGACGCCATTTTGTAGACGCCATTTTGGTTTTTAGACCAAATTTGAGGCCAGATTCGTAATCTGTGAACCCAAAAACCTTATGTTATCAAATATCAGGCAATGGTTTAAATAAATAAAGAAGATAGACATTTTTTTAATTAAGAATATATTAAAAAACACTTCTTTGTTAATAACAATTGAAAAAATAAAAAGCACACCTTCTCACCTATGGGGAACTTTTCTAGAAAGTTTTTCCGAAATAATAAAAAAAAAAAGTTTAAAAACGGGTTTTGAGTCAACGAAGTTAGAACTTTTTTCCTTTAGTAAATGGACTATTGATAAAAGTAC